>CM028136.1:69970000-70030000 GCA_016271365.2 Neoceratodus forsteri
GCTGCCAGAGATATACCCTGCTCGAAATTTGCAAAGCAGCTGCCTGGAAAACTGTTCACACATTCACTAAACACTACTGCCTGGATACCCAGACCAAGAGTGATGCCAGGTTTGGCGAAGCAGGTTCTGTGCCCACCTCCATGGGGCACTGCTTTGTAGTCTGCATATAGTCAAAATATACACTACCGGTCAAAAGGTTTTTAACACCCCCAATTTTCCAGCTTTTATTGAAATTTAAGCAATTCCAGTCCAGTGAATAACCTGAAATGGTACAAAGGTAAGCGGTAAACTGCTAGAGGTTAAAAAAAAGTTTACGTTAGCAAAAACTGCATTAGAGAAATTGCAAAGAAAGCCAAGGTGTCAGTGAGTACAGTTTCCTACACCATCAAAAGGCACTTGGAAACTGGAGGAAACTCTGACAGGAAGAGGTCTGGCAGACCCAAAGCCACAACAGAATCAGAAGACAAGTTTCTGAGAGTCAACAGCTTGCGTGATAGGCGGCTAACAGGACAACAGCACAGAGTGACTGGCACCCTGAACCAAAAGGCTACCACAGCATTTTGCAGCACCATGCAATACCCTCTGGTCCACTTCTAGTTGGTCAGGGGTTCATCCTACAGCAAGATAATGACCCAAAACATACCTCCAGGCTAGTCAGAACTACCTTCGAGGAAAAGAACAAGACGGTAGGCTTCAAATCATGGAATGGCCAGCACAGTCTCCAGACTTAAACCCCATCGAGCTGGTTTGGGATGAACTGGACAGAAGGGTGAAAGCAAAGCAACCTACAAGTGCAACACATTTGTGGAACTTCTGCAACAGTGTTGGGAAGAACTTCCTGAACAATATTTGATGTCCATTGTAGGAAAGAATGCCAAGAGTGTGTTCATGCGTTACAGTATATCTGCAAAAGGTGGCTACTTTGATGAGTCAAAAATTTAGATTAAATTTTGTTAAACAAAATGATTCTATGATTTCTTTTTTATCTCCAATTGTTTTTGTTCTATGCTTTAATTTGAGTACATTGAGACATTAACCTGCGTAAATTTCAATAAAAACTGGTAAAATGGGGGTGTTCTAAAACTTTTGACCGGTAGTGTAGCAAAACTTCATGTTGTTTGAAGAAAAAAAGTACTTACAACAGTAATCTTGTTTCTTCTAATGGAGTCTTGCTGCATTCTGACCTCCCTCCCTGCCTTCCCTACCACAACTAAAAAGGGGTTGGGGGCACTGCACTACAACTGTTCTCTTTCAAGTGCTGCGCCACCGGGGTGGCATTTTCTTAGGCATCTATGACTTGAGTCTTCTTATATGCTCCATTGTTGGGTTATTAGTCATTTGACTATTATTTTTATTAATGTCCAGTGTTCTTTAGTATTAAGTAAGTAAAAGTTTTATTCGTACAAAATACATGAATTAGGATAAACTCGATTGAGCTAATCCTCATTTACAATGAGGTCCTAGACAAAAACAAACAATGAAAACAAACCGTGAACATAGTTTAGTAGCCACTATTTTAGTGCTCGTAAGAATCTGACGGTTACATAGAATGAACCAGGGACAGGGGTTTGAAAACCGAGCTCGAGCTCAACGTCCTGTGCATTTGCATATAGTGAATTCTTTCATCTCCAGAGCAGTTCAACTGGGAAGGCTAACTGCACATAGTCAGAATTCAGCAAGATCTCTGTCCCTGGGGGTGGGGTGGGAGGGTGTTCTGGTGGACAGTTTTATCTTTGGGCAGCTCTTTAGAGCAGCGGGTTTAGTGTTTTGGATTGTTTGCCCTTATCGGTCGTTCCGGTGCCAAGGCCTTCGGGCTTTGGCGCTCTGTGCCACAGCTGGGGTTTTCGGTCCGAAACCTGCGTTCTGTGCCTTCTCTGGTGCTGACACTGCCTCCGCTGATCCCATGTGCCTACCCCCTCACTCTTCCACACAGGCACAGGTACCACTCCTCCACCGCCTTCCAAGGATGGCCCTTGTCCGGGCCCCACGACTTTGGTGCCACATGTGGTGTCCTCTCTTTCGGTGCCACGTGCAGTGCTGTCTACTTCAGTGCCTTGGGTGGTACCATTGACTTTGGTGCTGCGTGTGGTGCCATCTACTTTGGTGCCATAGACTGTGCTGTCTACTTCAGTACCGTGTGCGGCGCCGTCTACTTCGGTGCTGTGTGCAGCACTGGGGGTCTTTGGGGCCTGGCTCATTTCTGTAGCCAGGTGCCCTCCAGGCTATCCCTTGCCCAGGTTAGCCTTTCTGGGGCATTTCCTGTTTCTGTGGGGTGGATGTGGAGCCTGACGAGTGTGATCTGGAACTCATCATTCTGACACTGGTAAGATGACTTGTTTTACAGCCTGGATGTGAACTCCTTGTCTCAACTGAACCCTGGTTGAAGCTATGTCTTTTCAGTTTCTCCTTAGGCCATGGGTTCTGACCTGGCTCTGCAGACCTCCTGTGTAGACCCAGGGGGAGCATTTCCGTCTTGAGTTCCCCATGTTCAAGACCATTGCGCCCTCTACCCACCCTTCTTGACATCTTGTCGCACATGGTGTGGGGAAGGCCAGCTCTGATTCCTTTGATGCCCCTCCCAGGGAGGGACATTTTTGGGTCACAACCCCTTGCAGATACTATGGGTTCACAGGCTCGTTCTATCAACAGGGACTCTTGCAAGATTGATGTCTTGGGGAAATGAGCAATCACTGTCGCAGAAGCTCTGTAGAGGCTTGTGGCTCTGCCTCCAGGGCAGCTACTACTGGGATCTGTGTCGGGCGACTCTCCTGACTTGGAACATCAGGATTTTCTAACGATTCTCACCTGTTCAGCACTCAAGTAGCTACCTTCAAAACTGATGGACTGGCTCCTTCTGCCCCTCAAGGGAGCTGGAACTGTCGGTTTTACAACAAGCAGTCTTGCAAGGTGGGGACTGAGGGGTCTTTACGGAGTTCAAGCCCATCTGCCACGAAGAAAACACAGCTAAAGGCACATGACCTGAACGTGCCAAGTGTCACTCTCTGAGACATTATTCCAGGTTCCATCTCAAATATCCCTGAAGTGGATTTTCTCCGTGGTGAGAGATTGTCTGACTAACTTTCAACCTATGGCAGTCTATAACAGTAGATAAGTGGGTCCCCTGGATGTTCTGGAAGGAGTACTCCCTGAACTTATCAGAGACTCCCCAAGCTGTCTTCCCCACCCCCTTCCCCAAGTGGCGGCACTGTCTCTCCACTTCACAGTCAGACCTTCTCACCTCAGAGATTCAGGGCCTTCTTCATAGTCTTCTGGTTCCTAAAAGAACAGGTGGTATGCGTCCTGTTCTCGACCTCAGAAACAAAATATGTCTTTGTTCATGGCGGGAAGGTCTCTCCTACCACCTCTCTAGAGGCATGACTAGTTCACATCCCTAGACATACAGGACACTTCCGTGAAGGTACTGCCGACCCTGCTAAAGTCACAGCTTCAAGCCTCTCAGCTTCTCTTCAAGGCCCCCCGGCAACCTCCTAGCAAGGGCCTTCCTCCCAGGGGTCGGGGGACCCAATTTGTCCATAGAGAGAGTAACCTTGTACGAGCCCAATCCATGTAGCAGATGCTGGACCTCGAAGACAGGCTTCTACAAGGGCTACCCTTTTCCCCACTGGCATCTCTGATCACCATCACCACGGATGCATCTCTGATCGGTGGGGGAGCTCACTGTCAAGACCTCTGCACTCATAGTGTCTGGAGTCAGGAGTCGTCTCATCTTCACATAAATGCCTTAGAGATGAGAGCTGTTCTATATGCTTCCGAATCCTGAAGGATGTCCTCTACCATGAGGTATTCTCCTTCAGATGGACAATACGGCTGTAATGTATTACATCAACGTGCAGGGTAGAGCGCGCTCCTACCCTGTGTGCATGGAGGCCATGTGGGGTAGGAGTGATGTCTCGAGCACGTTACCCTAATTTGGGTAGTCTACATGCCAGGAATTCAGAACGACCTAGTGGATCTTATCAGCAGGCTGGAGGTGGGTTCGCACGAATGGTCGCTCGCCGCAGCGGCATGCAATCGCTATTCGAGCAGGACAGTCCAGACCTTGGCATTTTTGTGTCCTCACTCCATGCAAAACTGCCTTTATTCTGCTCCAGAAATCCAGAACCTGATGTTTCTGTCAGGATGCATTCAGACTGTGGTGGACAAGACACTTTCTGTACAGATTTCCTCCTTTTCCTTTAGTTCAGAGAGTGCTGCTCAAGTTGAAGGCACAGGGGGCAGGATGACCTAATCACCCCACATTTGCCTTGTCAGATATAGTTTCCACTAATAAACAGATTGTCAGAAGTCCCCCCCCAAGGAAGCTCCTCTTTGGATGGACCTCTTGACGCAGAGACCCCTGGTCCATCCTAACCTGCACTCCCTTCATCTCCGTGTCTAGTTCCTGAGGAGGTAGGAGTGGGTAGGTCTGCGGTCCCTCAAAGGATCTCGGAAATCCTCTTAACACAAGGTTTCCATTTGGAAAGTTGCACGACTAAGTGGAAGCTTTTTTTCCCCATTTGGTTTTTGTTGCCCACCGAATAAAGTGTTGGGAGTACCTCTTAGACCTGTCAAATCCAGGACTACAATTCTCAAAAGTGAAGGTACATCTCCATGAGATTTCCATCTACCATGAGCCAGTGTAGAACTTGTCACTGGCTCAGTTACTGCTAGTCAAGAGATTCCTCAACGGTATCCTACACACTAGACCACCGGTCAGGAAACCGGTAGCCACATGGGATATCAACCTCATGCTAGATATGCTGACACGTAAACCTTTGAACCTCCAGCAACCTGTTACTTGAAGTTTCTGACCTGTAAGAGTGCTTCTTAGTGGCTGTTACTTCCGTTTGCAGAGTTTCTGAAATTCATGCCTTTGTCACAGACCCTCCATACATACATATATACATATATATATATTCTGTATGTGTGTGTATATGTGTGTGTGTATATATATATGTGTGTGTGTGTGTGTATATGTATATGTGTAAATATATATATATATATATATGTATGTATGTATGTATGTGTGTGTGTGTGTGTGTGTGTGTGTGTGTATATATGTATGTGTGTGTATATATGTATGTATACATATATAATGTAAAATAGTGTCTTTCACAAGGACAGGGTGGTACTTCTTACTCACCCTAATTTCCTATGCAAGGTATTGTAGTTTGGAATTTCACCTTAAGCAGTCTCTGGTTCTTCGCACTTATTTTATCACCTTCCAGAATGAAGGGGAACGCACCCTTCACTCTCTGGATGGCGAGAGGGTTCTATGATTCTACATTGACCGAACTAAAGAGTTTTGCTAATCTAAGCATTTTTTCGTATTTTCAGCATGGCCCTGCTGGGTTGACCTGTTGCCATTGAATGCATTTCTGCATGGTTGGTGACATGTCTTCGTCACTGCTGCTCGATGGCACAGGTCAATTTGGAAGACCAGGTTTACGCCCACTCTACAAGAGTGGTTGTGGCATCCCTGGCAGAAATTCGCAATGTACCCGTCACAGATATTTACAAAACAGCTACTTGAGGCTCGGGTGCACACCCTTGTGAAGCACTATGCTCTGGATGTCCGTATCAGACAGCACACTGCCTTCAGCAGGACAGTCCTTAATGGACTTCTGTCCTGAGTGAGCCCTATCTCCTGCTGCCCTACTCGGTGGAGGGGGATTGATTTTTAGCTCGGTACTCTCCCATTAGTGTGAACGAATGGTGAAGATTTTTAGTCCAGGAAGATATGGATATTACGTACCTAACGTAATTCTTGATCTTCTTGGATGAAGTTCACCATTCATTCACACACCCACCCACCCACCATCCCCCTAGCTCACTCATCCTGTTCCTGGATTTCACTCCCTCGTTGGCTTGGGCTGTGAAGACACTGTTGAGTAGACCCTTCTTGCATGGGTCATTCGGGCTATCTTATGCCTGGATTAGGTTAGGTGTTTCCTAGGTTAGTTTATGCTGCACCTCCTCTGTCGAAAAGGAAGTGAGGCGGTTGGAGGGTCGACGCTGAGATAGCTCATACAGGCACTAGCCAGCCTCGCAGTGCCACACATGTACGGTCCTACCTCAGCGCCTGCCCTACTGAAGATTTTTGGCTCCCGCTGGGTACTAGTGTATCCAGCGTAGTCCCAGTAGTGTGAATGAATGGTGAAGACTTCGTCCAAGAAGATTAAGAATTACGGTAGGTACATCATTTCCATTTAGCAGAGGGTTCCTTGTGTAATGTGGGTAAGTCCGGCTGGGATCAGTGGAAGTGCAGCAGGAATACAAGTGAAGCAGTTTCCTTGATGGGCAGCAGGTGGGGGATTGGTGTCAGAAGGAGGAACCTGGTACTGGCCCCAAAAGGAGTCAGAAATAATTGATAAAAAGAATTGGCAAAAACTGTAATAGACAAAGAATCTCATCCTTTTTGCGATGGGTAGCCTAACAGGTAGCCTCGTCCTATGGCTGTCATAAGAAAATTATGTTGGTTTTGTATGTGGGAGGGATAGAGAACGGGAGCAGGGATGCCTCAGATTTTGTAGATAATAGTGGACCAAACCCTTTTGAGTGTTAAATTGTCAAGAGTTATAAGTTGCTAATGCTTTGTTCTGTGACTAACCCAAAAGGAGCAATATGTCCAAGAGAGAGCCCCCCCCCACTCCGTTGCAATAATATTGCAGTGTTCAGAAAAGCCATGTTAAACTAACTTTTGGTGAAAGCCAACAAACTAGTTGACGAAACAAGTTTTGGTATATGGAGAAAGGTGAAAGTTACTTGGAGTGATAAATGACCAGAAAACTAATCCTCTAATATTTTGTACAGAATGTGAAAGTGGAGCAGTCTAGTACTCTGGAGCCCAGCACGGGGCCTGACAAGGAGTCTGTCATGGAGCCTGTGATGGAGTCCAACACAGAGCCATCCCTGGGCCAGAACGAACATGCCTCTAGCATTGCTGCAAGCATTGAAAACATTTCCAGTTCCTCTACCTCCGAAATCTCTCCAATTGCTTCGATCTCTGAAGCCAGGTGAGCCTTTTGCAGTGCTGTAGTGAATATAAGAGTTGCAGAAGGATTGTTGGCCTTTAGGTCTTCTCCACAGAACTTCACTTGGGACCTTGGGAGCACTTACAGTCTCCACAGATCTTCCTAGAGTCAGTCTTCTCCATAGAGTCACACTCTTTGGTATTGGGGCCAGGAACACCAGGAAAACAGATATTCTGCGTTTTTTTTTTTTTTTTTTTTAAGGCTTTCAAGCCGTAGTCTTGATTTAAAGGCTGCAGTACCACAGATTGCTCCTCAGGAGAACTTTACAGTCCCTTTTTTTGTTGAGCCAGAGCAGGATTCAGACTTGTTTGGTGGTACTTTCACTAGCATCTCTATCCCTGTATTACGCTGCGTGGGTGACGGCCAGTAGACATAGTGTAGAAGCAGGTTTCTCTGCTCCATTCTTCACTCACTTGTGTCAGTGGCAAGGGTTTATTCTCCATGGGTCATGATGCTCCTCTGCCATTGGCCTGGGTCTTTAGGTCTGGCCTGTCTCTTTTTGTAGCATATACTGTATACACTCGTGTATGTCTAGTTTTTGTGGTAAAAATAGGGCCCCAAGAAGGGGACTTGACTTGTCTGTGAGGTTGAGCTATCTGTGGGCTTTACAATGGTAAACCTTTTTTGCAACTGTAACTTAGTCTTGTGTCCGGCTCTGGCCACAAAGCCAGATTTTAACATGAATCCAGGAGTGATGCCATACAAAAACTGCACTGTCTGCACTCTTGACATGTTGCCTTAAAGATTAGAATGGTCACAAAACAGATTTTTCCACCCAGTGTGGACAGCATAATAATGGCTGTAAATTTGCAAACAGTTGGCAAGGTAAGGGGGGGGGGGTTGACTTATTTGTGAGGTCAACTTCTAGGCCATTATATATGGTATACTACTGCCACAGGGTAATGCACAGTGCCCTTTCTTGTGCTTTGTAAACAGTTACTGAAGTATTTGTTAAAAGTTGAAATCTAATCTGTAGTTCCCCACATTGCAACTCCAGTTTCATTTTTACCTTGTGAGGTCCTGTCGAACTCCTGACCATCCTCCCTTTTCAGGGAATTGTGCTTTTCCCTTTTTTGGATCCCTTCAAGGATATGCTAGTTTTGATTCCTGTACTGCCTGTGATGGCACCTTGGGCTGTAGGTACTTTGGTGGCCTCCCTCAGTTCAGTCCCTTTTGCTAGTTAGATGGTCCACCAGATAGTAGTAGTAGTTTCACTTTGATGAAACACTGCCCCCTAGAGGTATAGTTTAAGAATGGTTTGGGCTGCACTGCAATGCTTGCCTTGCTCATGAGTCGTCTTCAGCTTCCCTAGTTCAGGGCTTTTGTATTACCGGTCACTCGGCCAAAGCGTGGAGCTCTATGGGGAATATTGAAGGTACAGAGATAGGACACTTACTTATCGTAACTCTTTAACTTCTAGAGTATCTTCTCCATAGAGCAACACTCGCCCACCCCCATGCCCCAGATTCTCCAGTATTAGTGTGCATTTATTCTTTCCTTATATAGCTATGGGCTGTAACGATAGTGCTGTATTTCATCCTCTGTTTCGGGGTTTTGTGGGCTGTCATGTGCCTGTTGTGTGTCCACCCCTTCTCCAAATTAGGTTCTAATTTAATTGTTTAATCCATATACTTTCCTCTCCTTCTTAGTAAAAATGCTGTGTATTGAGGCTGTTGTGGCCAGCACTGCTATTTATACTGTCAGTGCACATAGCACCATACCTCAATGCCATGCGCCTGTGTGTAGCATCTGTTACTTCCAGGAATTTCGGGCTCCCACAGGGTCCTTGTGCTTCCAGCCCGAAGACCAAACTGTGACTGTATGGAGATGGTACTCTACAAGATCAACTGTTACAGAAAGAAACTTTGCTGTATTGGTTCAGTGCTGTCCAATGTATCTTTCAAGGTCATTCTGCACCACCAGTCTTCCTCCAGTCAGGCCAAAGAGATGGGAGAAATGATGCTAAATGTTTGCTGTGCAGGAACCCTGATGTCAGTGGTAGTGTGGATTCACCCCCGGTCTCAGTCTTCCTGTCCAGTGAAGAGCAGCAAGTCACATCAGTTCCCTCAAGGGATGCACAGCTAATTAAAAACTGTTTAGTCTGTCTTTCAGTCTCAAGGTCCTGCAGCATTTTCTCTTAAGCTTTTTGTTTAGCTCTAGACTGTGGCTGGCTAGGGAGTAGCTCTCCAGCATGGCGATGTTTTTGCTTGCATTACTGCTCCCATTTACAGGAGTCTGACTGGCTTCTGCAGGTACAGTTTACAGTAAGTAGTATTTTAGTGTTGGGGAGCAGTCTAGTATTTTTTTTTTGTTTTTATATATATAAAACTTTCTATTTGTGATCCTTTTTCCACCTGTCCCTTGGTCCCTTTCTCACGTTCCCAGCTGTACCCAAGATCCATCATCTTGCCCTCTCCCAGGAACTTTCCTCCTCCCTGTTGAACCCCCATGGCTCACCCCCTGTGGTGGGGCCTTTGGGGTAGGATGAGATCTCTCTAGATATTTCTTAACTGGTTGTGCGAGGAGGTCGCCTGAGTTGGTGGGAGTGGGGGCATGGTTGGGGTCTTTTCTGTGACTTTCTCCTCCGTCCCATAAGGATGTTGCACACGTGGACATCATGACATGCACCCTTACTGCCTGCATGCGCAGATCAACCAGGGAGGCATGCTGCCCAACTCAGAACAGTTTCCACTGCACCTCCCCCTGTGGTTACCCAGGGCAGGTATTGCAGGGGGACTCGTTGTCTCCCCCCTCCCCCGGCAAGCTCCCAGCGGTCCCAGTTCGTGTCTGAACCTGGATCGTTGGTGTCATGAGCAGCATCTGTAGCACTGCTCCGATATGCCAACCCAAGATTAGAATTTTATTTTCAGGATGTTTCTGTTTTTTGATTTGGAGTTTCGATAGTTGTGTGGAGTTTTGTTTACCAGTAGATCAACAGTTTCGGCTTCTGCCTGTGTTGAAGGACGTTTTTATTGCTGGCCATCAGTTTTTAGGTTTTCAGCTTAGCATCTTATTTATTTTTATTTATCTGCTTTTGTTTACCGGGTAAGTCTTACTAGACAGCCAAGTGCCTATTTTCAGGTGCGACCCGGGAGGGTTACAAGCTAGAGCATACAAGAACAGTGTGGAAGTCGAGTTTACATACAGTGAGATAACAGGCGATATCAGAATTTGACAACCAGAAAATTGACACGACCCGGGAGGGTTACAAGCTAGAGCATACAAGAACAGTGAGGAAGTCAAGTTTACATACAGTGGGATAACAGGCGATATCAGAATTTGACATCCAGAAAAATGACACGCTTGGCAGGTTTTGAGTAGGTAGTTAACAGCATTAGAAATTATATAGGACAAGATAAGTACAGTGCACATAATTATATAACACAGGTTCAATCAAATGCAAACAGAAGTAAGTTCCAGCAGGTAGGGTGGGGGCTGAGGTGGGGGTAGACTTGGGATGAACCAGCGGGAACAGAGGGCCTGGTGATCTCATTAGGAAGGAGGACGGGGAGTCAGACTGGTGTGAGGATGCCATTTAACAGTTACTCGCCCCAGTTGACAGGGAGAATAAGTGCAGTGGGCGCAGAGACACCCATGCATACCTGGTGCTGGTGGGCTACGAGGTACATGGACAGATGGAGGATCCCTTCAGGTAGTTCCAAAGGGAGGTTTTAAAGCCAGGATGGGAGGGGGAGGACTGAGTAAGGGCCGGAAGCGAATTCCATAATTTAGGGGCATAGATGGCGAAAGCCCGATCACCCCTGCTCTGTACTGTCCATCTAGCTGTCCCATTGAGCTCCTATTGCTAAGCCGTCCTTGCACCCGCCATCATGTTAATTAGCACTTGAGAAAGCATGCCCTTGAGGGTGCCCCTCTTTGCTTTACACTCACATCTGTGTCAGCTTGGTACCTACGTTGTAATGTGTGCTTTCTCACTCGCGCTTCCATTGGCACCATCCAGTTTTGGCAGTGTTACATGTTTTGGCATGTTTTTGCGCTTTCTTCTCCCCACATTGCACACTTCCAATTTCAGCTGCTGATGCCATTGTCTCCGAGACACCTCACACTAAATTCTTCACTCCTTCACTAAGACACTACATTTAAGAGCCCTCAACTGGATGGCCTCTTTAAGGAGAACAGCCACTTCTGGAAGCTTCTTTTTATGGTTGTATAGCAAGAACTATGCAGCATATTGCTAACAAGAGGAGAAGGGAGCAGGGCAGACAGGAACAGGAACTGACACACATAACCACCTGCTTGTGCTGTGGAATCTCATCGCCTTATTGGTGTGCATATGATCCCTGCTTTTTTGTGTCTGTCAGTGCCCTCCCACTCCCCTGCCCTCCTTTTCTTCCTACCAGATCTACTTTATTCATGGATCTATGGTTGTGGCATTTCATTTTATTTATTCAACCTCTGATTACAAAGTACCTTTGAGCGCAATCGCAGCTCATTTACAAAGGTTCCACCTCAATAGAGGGCGGGTTACAAACAGACAAAGTGGGAAACTGACAGGTTTAGTTACAACACACAGTGAATCCGTGTGTAACCCCCCAACCCCACCGGCCCCTTATTTAACTAGTAGGCACACCTCTCATACTTTTTCTGTCTACAGGGAAAAGAGAGGGGTGTGGGTAGACAGCAATCTGCAAAACAGAGAAACACAAAATGTGTGTGTACTAGACGCAAACAGACCTATACCAAAACCCAGGTCTTGAGGAGAGAACTTTTGCTAAGGGCTATGCTAGGTTTGCTACTTCTGGACAGGGTTACCCAGTAAATCCACACAGGAAGCAGTAACTAGATTGTCCATACCAGGTTGGGATTCTAGAGTGTGGCTTTATTCCGAAGCAAAGTTGGAACACAAAAGCAAAGATGGACCCCCAAGGGTTTACACTTTGTGGCACAAGGCAATGCAGAACACATCCGTAGAAAACAGAAACTTGACCTCCCTTCAAACAGCTTGAAGTCTTGCTGTATTCTGACAAGTACAGTTAGCCCCAGCCTTTAAACGGCCCCAGAGAACAAAGGGTTAACCTTTCTATGCAGAGCATAGAATGCTGAGCTCGAGCTCGGTTGATGTCTCTGTCTGTTTCCCTTTGAACGCTAACGGTCAGATTCTTTACTGCGCCTCACTGAGCAGTCGCTCCGGAGATTTCTCCTGCAGCTTGGTTCGAAAGTCTAAGTGTCGTTTTTTTCGTCGGTTTCTTACCGAAAAAAAGTTTCCCACATAACTGTGTTCAGTCTCTGTCTGTGGTATTGTGAGTTCTAGATAGGTTTTGTACTGTGTTTCTGTGTGGAACTTGTAAAAAGTGTGCATCGGTTCGGCCGAACCGATCATTGGTTAACTCTTGTGTAAATTTTTAGTGTGTGGTTACGGTTCTTATCGGTTCTAAAAAAGCGTGTTTTGAAGCGTTTTTTCCCCAAGACCCGTGACACTGTCAGGAACCGATAAGTGAGTCTTGCCTGGCGGTTGCCGAAAAAAGGGTACGTTTGGTTAGGTTGGCCATGTCTGAGAAACCCAAGGAAAAAAAACAGACCCACTAGGTTTCAACACTGCAGTGAATGTGGGGAGGTCTTTGGTAAGGCCGATCCCCACACCACCTGTGTTTGTCTGGGGTTTGACCACCTTGATTCAGACTGCCAAATTTGCAAGAATTTTCCCAAATCTACCCTTGAAAAGAGATTATGTAGACTGAGGGAAAAGGAGGCCGAGAAGTCCACTGACCCGGATGGCCAGCCCAGTTCGGTTCCGACCGAACCAGAAGGAGTACCCTCTGACCAGGGCGATACTTCGGGCAAAAGGAGAGCTGATCCCGAGGGATCGGTTCCGACAAAAAGAAAGCGCGAAGAAAAATCGTCCAGTTCGGATTCAGAAGTCCATGTTCCGACCGCTGAAGAAATAGCCAGAGTGATTCGGATTGTGGAAATGCTTCACCCGGTTCCGACCGATCCAGCACCTTTTGGCAGGGGCTCGGTTCGGTCGGTTCCCCCTGTTCATGATTATACTTTGGAAGAATTTTATGAACCCGGCGTTTGAGGAGAAAGGGGAGTTTGATGATGGTGAAAGTCTACAGTAGATATGCCTGTGGAACCGGACATCTCTCGAGACAGACCTTCAGGTGTATCCCCTCCTAGGCTTTCTGAGTCCCCTTCCCACTTTATGTTCTACAGAAAGGTGGCTGAGACCCTCCGACTTCCTATGGAAGAAGCAATGGAGGATCAGGAGGAGCCTGATTATGTAGAAATGATGGGCATCCCAGAGTCCAGGAGACTGTCTATTCCCCTCCACAAATCTTTTGGGAAACAGACACAACAAATTCTGAAGTCTCCCAATTCTATACCTCCTGTGGACAGAAGAAAGGACAAGAGGTGTACACTCTCAGGCTCAGACACAGAGTTCTTATATCAGCAATGCAGCCATGTTGGAGTTGCAGGCTGCTGCCTGTGATAAGGCAAGTATTCCCTTGGCTTCACACCCCCCAGACAAAGACTCTAGGAAGGTTGATGCCATGGCAAAAAAGCAGTACATGGCATCTTCCCTGGGACTCAGACAGGCGAATTATATGGCCTATACAGTCAGGTACCAGAAGTCCAGGTGGGACACTGTACTGGCACTGGCTAAACAGGCCTCCCCCCAGCTAGCCAAGGAGCCGGAGGCAGTGGCTGCTGATGGGATTGAGGCATCTAAAGTTCAGTTTCATGCTGCTGTGGACTCTAATGATGTGTCATCAAGAGTCATGGCTACATCTGTGGCTCTTTGGAGGATGGCTTGGCTCAGATGTACTAGCCTCTCACAGGATACCCAGGCTAAAGCCATGGATTTTCCTGTAGTGGGTAATTCTCTGTTTGGGGAGCAGACAGAGAATTACATGAAGAAAATGGACGAGTACAGGACCATATACAGAGTGCTCAGCCAAGGAGAGGTAGGCAACTTCTCAAAGGCAGCAGTCTAGGGGAGGGGTTGGCCTTTTCAAAGGCCTTTCTACCAAGCAGAGGCCTCTTCTTCCTTTTCACAGAGGGGGTTCTTCAGAGGGAGAGGCAGAAGGAGGATGAGCAGGGCTGCATCCACTCCTCAGCCTAAAGCCCCTGCCAAGCAGACACCCTGATGGGCCTGCCCGGGTTGACTCTTCTATTCCAGTAGGGGGCAGGCTGGCTTACTTTGTCCAGGATTGGAGGTCTGTTACATCAGACAAGTGGGTCCTGGAAGTGGTAAGCCAGGGACTGGTTCTCAGCTTCAAGAAATTTCCAAAGATGAGAGCTAGATCTTTTCCACCTGCAAATCTCTTCGAAACCCTTGCCCTAGAGGCAGAGGTTTCTTCTCTTCTGGCCTTAAGAGCCATAGAGAGAGTACCTCTCCTACACTGGGGCAAAGGGCTGTACTCCAGGTACTTCCTGACCCCAAAAAAGACAGGGGAGTGGCGACCCATCCTGGACCTAAGATATTTAAACAAACATCTTTTAAAACCAAAGTTCAAGATGGTAACTCTGGGAATAATCCTTCCCTCTCTAAGGCCAGGAGACTGGCTAGCCTCCCTGGACCTCAAAGATGCCCACTTTCACATTCCCATCAGGTGCTCCCACAGAAAGTACCTCAGGTTTGAGTTGCCGTCAGGCCACTATCAGTTCAGAGCGATGCCCATTGGCCTAACCTCAGCCCCAAGGGTTTTCACAAAGTGCCTGGCAGTAGTAGTTGCCTTTCTAAGAAGGCAAAAGATTTCCATTTTTCCATATCTGGACGATTGGCCCAATAGTGGGTCAGTCTCCAGACCAAGTCAAGTCAAGTCCACTGGGCATGCTGAAACTGCTGGTATTAGACAAATTTGGATAAGATAATTTTAGCATATTCTCTACTTAGTAAATATACACCTTTAATAATGGAAAAATAACTTAGTAAATGTATGCAATGTTTGATGTATAGTGAGGGAAAGTATGGGAGCGAGTATGTATGTGCTAATTGCCGTCTGATTACTACTCTTGAAGCAGAGATAGCGTTTCTGCTTAATATTAAACCAGTGTCTACTGATATTAGGGAATTGGAAAGTTACATCGATCTTATGGATGAACAACTTCATTCTAATGAACAATTTCCTTCACATTTAGGTAGCATTTCTATGCCTCCTGATGAGGAGACAATTGTAACGACTAGTACAAGTATACCTGTTCCCTCTGTCCCCTTTTATAAGGTGGATGATTATCTGCCCTTTTCTCAGGATAATGATGACTGGACCATTGTCACAAAACCTCTTTTAAAAAAAAAAAAAAAAAAAAAAAAAAGGAGGGGTGGTCAAATACATAATAGTGCCCCTATTGAAACTCGTAATAGGTTTGAGCAATTGACTGTATCAAATAATGAAGTGCTACATGATTTATCCTGTGCATCACCCTCTGTTGATAATAATGGTTTAAAAACACTTTTAAATCAGGAGTTAATGCCCATGAATATTTGTCCTAGTAAGCCTCAAGCTACCAAATCAATACCTATTAAGTTAATCGCTCCAGAGTGTGTTAAGCAAACGCCTGTTTCTGATTCTTGTACCCCTACTGTCTCAAAACACGTGTTAGTCCTGGGAGATTGTCATTAAGCACATTGACAGGGCGGTATGCAATAGTGACAAGAGCAACCGCACTTGTTCTATCTTGCGTGGGACCAGGGTATCTGACATTATCTCCATGATGCCTAAAATTTTATAAAATGTGGGGGAAAATCCACTGGTTATCATACATGCCAGTGTTAATGATATAAACAACACCCCATTTAATCAGCTACAACAGGACTATGTGGCGTTATGTAACCTGTTACTTGATAGGGGATGCTGTGTATGTATAACTGAAATTCTACCTGTCCCTAGAGCAACATCTACCATGACACAGAAAATCAAAGCCCTAAAGGAAAGGCTGAGAAAGTGGTGTTTTAAGCAGGATATACCTTGTATTACCCACTGGGAATCATTTTCAGATCATTCTTCCTCGTTTTGCTGGGATGGTTTACATCTCAGTCGTAAGGGTAGTACACTTATGGGGAAAAGTATCACTAAAATCATAAATCATTGTTTAAACTAAAAACAATGGGGGAGAATGGGTCTATTCCCAAGTCTCTGAATACTTAACAAAATATTATTACAACTAAATGTAAATTCCTAGCTTTGAATGCAAGATCTTTAAACCAATTCAAACTAGCAGAACTCGAAGCCAAATGTAAAACTTTAAATATAAGTGTGGTGGGAGTAACTGAAACTTGGTGGGACGCTTCCTCAGTTTGGTCCAGAGAAATTCCAGGTTGTAAGTTATATCATAAAAACAGTTTAGATAAGCAAGGTGGTGGAGTTTGTATGTATGTACATAGGAAATGATATTCCTTCTTTTGAAGTGTTCTCCCTTTCCTTTGGAAAGTATATGGGTTAAAATCTTATTGAAGGAGCAGCCCTATATAACTATTGGTAACATCTATAGACCTCCATCTGCAAATTCAGTTTACACTACTGATATGTTTAAAGAAATTACACATTTTTCAGAATCTCAAGATACTGTAATATTTGGTTACTTTAACCTCCCTCATATTAACTGGGACTCATTCTCAGGACAGTCCTATGCCGAGAAAGGACTAATAGATATGGTAGTTAGTACTGAATTACAACAACTTGTTACTGAACCCACTCAAGGTCCTAATATTTTGGATCTATTATTTACTAATATAGAGCAACAAATTAGCAATTTGCAAATTTGGGATCCACTTGGGACCAGTGATCATTCATCTATTCTTTCTGAAATTCAACAGTTTAAAACTACATAAAGGAAGTTATACTGTACAAAAAATTATAATAAAGCAAGTTTTTCTAAAATCAATGAATACTTGCGAAACATAAACTGGAAATCTAATCTTCTTAATTGTACAACACAAGCAGCTTGGGACTTTTTTAAAAACGTTGTACATTATTTGGAAATACCTTTATTCCATCTAAGAGGAAATTTAATAATAAAGGAACCATTCCCCCTTGGTTCAACAAGACAATTAAAAATCAAATTAAAATAAAAATTTAACTTTTTAGGAAACTTAAGAATAGTTTTTTTTCCGTTTTAAAACTACTCTATTACATAAATATAGACTATCTGCGTAAAACTTAAAAAATTCTATTAAATTGGCAAAAAATAAGCTAGAATTTAAACTAGCTCACACAAAAGACTGTCACAAATCTCTTTTCTCCTATATAAATAGTAAAAAAGGTGTATCAAGGACCGTTGGTTCCATTATAACCAATGGCTGTTCTCTATCTGATATAGAAACCTCGAATCTCTTTAATAAGTACTTTTGTTCTTTTTTTTCTCAGAAGTCACCTATTAGTACAGCTAAAGTTCACCACATAGATTATCATAGGTTCTATCCAACTGACATTATACAGGCTATCAAAAAACTAAAAAAAAAAAAAATACTAGCCCAGGCCCAGATGGTATTCATCCATGACTTCTGATCGAAACCTCTATAAATATTCTGTGCCTTTGTCAGTTATCTTCAACAAATCTTTACAAGAAAGCATTGTACCAAATGACTGGCGTTCAGCAATAGTTACTCCCATATTTAAAAAAGGCAATAGAGGTTCTGTGCAAAATTATTGTCCAATTAGCCTGACCTCAGTGGCTGGTAAATTAATGGAACAGTAATGAAGTCTATAATAGATCAAGATTGTAAATAATTAGGAATTTATGATTCAAATCAGCATGGGTTTACTCCCAAGTATTCCTGCACCACCAATCTGATATCTTTTTACAATAATGTAAGTACTCTACTAGATGTGGGTATCCCTACTGATGTAATTCTTTTGGACTTTAGTAGAGCTTTCGATAAAGTCTCGCATGAAAAACTCATTACTAAAATGTACAATCTAGGTTTGTCACTTGATATTGTCAAGTGGACTTTAAACTGGTTGACAAATCGTTCTCAGAGCCAGAATTAATGATATCTTGTCTGATTTGGGTAGTGTGACAAGTGGTGTACCACAGGGGTCGGTCTTGGGACCAGCATTGTTTAATCTCTTTATCAGAGATTTACAAACAGGGCCAAATAACTTCATGGTTAAATTTGCAGACGATACTAAATTGGGGGCAAGGTTAATAATCAAGAAAAGATTTCTGCATTAAAGAAGGATTTGGAAAAATTAACACTTTGGGCAAATGAAAATCATATGCAGTTTAATCAAGACAAATGTTTAGTAGTGCATTTTGTTGTAAATAATCTAAAAAACGATATGTTGTATAAACAGACTACCACTTCACTCATCAAATTGTGAAAAAGATTTAGGGATATGTGTTAATAATAAACTTACATCAAATGATCACTGTGTTAGAACTGCTTGCATGACCAACAGACTTTTGAGGCAAATAAAACACACTTTTGTTAATTGCACTGAACAATGTCTTATTCCATTGTATAGGGCATACATTAGACCATATCTAGACTATGGCTCCCCTTTCTGGAATCCAAACCAAAAAAAAAGACATAGCAATTCTTGAACACATTCAAAGGAGAGTAACTAGAATGATTCCAAGATTAACAAACGTGGATTATCAGAACAGATTAAAAGCTACTGGCCTCTTCTCTCTTCAAACTAGAAGATTAAGAGGTGTTATGCTTATGGTTTTTAATTTAATAACTTCACCAGATCGAATGGAAAAATGTGGTCTAACACTGTTCAAAAGGAGACATGTTCCGAGACTGCATAATAAACAGCTTGAAGTAGAAACTTATAAAACCAGCAAAAGGGGAAACTTTTTTCCAATAAGAGCATCCATTGTATGGAACACCTTGCCACAAGAATTGGTAGAGGCAACTAGTGCCACTGTCTTTAAAAACAAATTAGATGTTTGGTTGAGGGATAATAGATAAATAATGTCCCACATAGTGTGGGGAACAGTCTCGATGGGCTCTGGCCTTCTTCTGTTCTTTCATACCAAGTAAGTCTCACCTGCAAGTGACCCAGCAAGTGCTCACTTCTCTAGGATTTCTTCTCAACCTTCCCAAGTCAGTTCTCGAACCATTCCAGCTTCTTATCTTTATAGGGGCAGAAGTGGATATTCTCTGAGCAAGAGCCTTTCTTCTTCTAGAAGGGGCAAGGTTTCTTATGGAACTAGCCTCTTCTTTCAGCCTTCGGGTGTCTCGGCCAGCAAGGCATTTCCTTCAGCTCTTGGGCCACATGGCAGCTTCTACAGCAGTGGTCCAAGGGGCAAGGTTCCAGACTAGGGATATTCAGTACCACCTAAGAGCTTGTTGGTCTCAGAGGAAGGATTCCCTTACCAAACTGATCCCAGTGACTCTGACCTTGATCCAAGCCCTCCAGTGGTGGCAGGATCAGGACAATTTAAGACACGGTGTTCCTTTTGTTACTCAGCCTTGTTCAGTGGTCCCTACCACGGACACTTCTCTTCTGGGCTGGGGAGCCCATCTGGTGTCCCTCACTGCCATGGGGCTGTGGTCCCCCCAAGAATCCCTTCTCCATATTCATCTCCTAGAGCTCAGGGCAGTTTTTCTGGCCCTAAAAGCTTTCTCTGTCAGTACAGAACAAGGTGATTCAAGTCAGAACGGACAACATCACCACCATGTGCCACATCTACAAGTAGGGAGGCACTTGGTCCACAGCCTTGTGCACAGAAGCCATAAAGTTGTGGTCCCTGGCTTATTCCCTGCAAACCTCTCTGGTAGCAGTTCACCTTCCAGGGAAGGACAATGTGCTAGCAGATGCACTGAGCAGGATCTCTCAGGGCCATCACGAATGGTCCCTGGACCCTCAGGTGTTGAAAGTGATTTTTTCAAGGTGGGGCACTCCAGAGATAGATCTCTTTGCAGCCCCAGACAATCACCAGCTCCCTCTCTTTTGTTGCAGACCTCCAGTCCTGTGCTCAGTCCCCTTGGACACCCTGATTCTGAAGTGGGAAGGGAAGTTTCTGTATGCCTTTCCCCTCCCTTCCCTCCCCTGTTCAAAGTTTGTCAAAATAAGGTCTCAACCTTGCAAGGTAATTCTGATTGCTCCAGATTGGGCCAGGCAGCCCTGGTACCCCCTGTTGCTGTCCCTTGCAGTCCATCTTCCCCTGTCCCTTCCCAGGAATTACAACCTGTTAACATCCTCTCGGGAGGATTTGGTACCCCAGTCTTCAGTCTCTCAATCTCGAGGCATGGCTCTTGAAGAGTTAGATTGCAGATCTGCAACTTTCCCAAGGGGTTCTGGATATCCTCAAGGCTTCTTGAAAGTCCTCCACCAGAAAGACTCGTAACTCCGAATGGAAGAGATTCAGCATTTGGTGTTCTAAGAAGCATATTTCTCCAGACACTGCTGGATTGCCTATGGTTCTGGATTATATGGTCCATCTTAATGACCTAGGCCTCGGACCAGCTACTGTCAAGGTACACTTGCCAGCTGTTTGTGCGTTTTTGTCTGTAGGGAAGTCTTCCTCACTATCTTCTCATCCTCTGTTCTGTAAATGTTTTAAAGGATTGTTTCACACCAATCCTCCTTTTAGAGACCCTGCCTGGGATTTGAATGTTTGCATTGCTCAACTTATGCAACCCCCTTTTGAGCATATGTCTTCAGCAGAGTTTAAGTACTTGACTTGGAAAACTGTGTTCTTGGTAGCCATTACCTGTGCCAGGCATATCAGTGAATTGCAAGCCCTGTCAGTGGAACCTGATTTTACCTCATTTCACAGGGATAAAGGGGTCCTTAGAACCTATAGAAGGTTCTTGCCCCAAGAGGTTTCAGACTTCCATTTAAACCAGTCTGTGTCTCTTCCTGTTTTCTCCACTGATCATTCTTCCTCAGGAGAAAGGAGGCTACACAGTTTAGATGTTAAGAGCCCTTAGTTACTACATAGAGTGTACCAAGGGTCACAGGTTTGACTTCCTCCAGTTGTTCCTCACTTATGGAGAAGTAGGAAAGGGCAAACCTGCCACCAAGAGATCTGTTGCCAGGCGGATCATGTTTTGTATACAATTCTGCTATGAAAAACTGGGAAAAACTCCACCTTCAGGCCTGAGAGCTCATTCCACAAGAGGAACAGCTGCTTCCCTGTCTGCTGCCAGGGATATCCCTCTTGTAGAAATTTGTCATGCAGCCACCTGGTAAACAGTCCATACCTTTACCAAGCATTACTCTCTGGATATCCAGTCTGAGTGATGCTCGGTTTGACACAGCAGTACTTCAGAGCCTATTCCCAAAGTAGGTTCTGTCCCTCCTTCACGGAGGTACTGCTTGGTAGTCTGCACTTGTCAGAATACAGCAAGACTTCAAGTTGTTAAAAGAAAAAATTACTCACCTTAGTAATTATGTTTCTTCTATTGGAGTCTTGCTGTATTCTGACCTCCCTCCCTCCCTGCCTCCCCTCTCAGAACTTGTTTTTTTGGAAGTGAGTGGGCAGGTGTAGTGCTGCACCTCAGGGGTGCTCTTTTTACACCCTCTTTTGTGTGGGTGTTTATTTTGTTATATTCCTATTTGGTTTGGGTTTTACGTTTTGGGTTTCCTGACTTGAGTCTTCTTTTGGTAGTCCAAAACTTTTTTCTGCCAGTTGGCTAGCAAAAATTTTGTTTTACAATTTCCACATAGAATACTATTTTGAGTGTTGCTGTCTCAATTACTTGTATCCTGTAACCTAAATGTATTTTGTCTGACCGCAGTGTGACGTGGCGCCTCTGATGAACCCCTGTTTTTAGCAAACCTGTGCTATGTAACCTAAAACTCTATGTATGTCTTTTATGTGACGAGGTACCTTTGGAAACGAGCATCTGGCTCAAAGGTTGTAAACTGATTTCACAAATAAATAAATAAATAAATAAGAAACTGATGGTTAAGATTCAAAGGGAAACAGACAGAGACATCAACCGAGCTCGAGCTCAGCATTCTATGCTCTGCGTAGAAAGGTTTACCCTTTGTTCTCTGGGGCAGTTTAAAGGCTTGGGCTCCCAAGGAAAAAAACGGGCTCACTGGGTTTCAACACTGGAAGTGGCACTAGGCCTTTACTTAGAACAGTTCCCATATGGTATAGGATTATACATCTGGAATGTGGAACTAGCCATGGTGAAAACTCACAAACTTCCTGTGGAAGTGGCACTAGGCCATTACTTAGAACAGTTCTCATATGGCATAGGATAGGAGTGTGGCACACTGGCCATGACTGAGCACACTAGGGCTCAAAACTAGAAAGACCCACATACAAAACTAGAAAGACCCCCCCTTCTATCTTTAGATTGTGCCCTCAAGAACAAGAGGGCACAATTTGAAGATTGGGAGGGGGGGGGCTCAGAGGTAATTTAAGGAAGTATTTTTTTCACAGAGAGGGTTGTGGATGCATGGAACGGCCTTCCGGAGGAGGTTGTGGAGTCAAAATCAGTGGTGAAATTCAAGCATGCATGGGACAGTCATAAGGCCATTCTAGGGGGTTGGGGTAGGAAGAAGTAGGCTGCTGGTTAACTAGGATCTGCAGCTTATCCAGTAGGTAGGGAAATGGGCAGACTGGATGGGCCAAGCGGTCCTTATCTGCTGTCAAATTCTATGTTTCTATACAAGGGGTAAACTTCTTCAGGCATTAGCTATATGCACTGAAAGAAACAGGCGCCCTTACAGAACCTGAAGTGCTGAACTGGTCACTCCCACCTTTTGCTTCCTCATCCATACCCAGCCATTCTGTCAGAGTTGCACCTCAACAAATACTGAACTGTAGAAATCATGCTATCTTCAAATGTTTAGCACATTTTATCATCAGAAAACACCACTAGGGTGTAATGTTAAAGTTTTGAACAAAGGGCAAGTCACATATGGGACATCCACTGTTGTCAGCAAACTTTAAAACAGACTTCTTGAGAAACAAAACTCACAGAAATGGGTGACTGGGTCCGTTTATCAGAGAGTCACCCCACAGAAACAGTGCAGGTACATGTCCTGGGTAACTCGGACAGAATCTACTCACAGTTTGTACATCAAAGGCAGCTTCAAAAGTTCTGGGTTGGAACAGGGGATTACCCTTCAAAACCTCTGCAGTCCCCCCTCATCCCACTGGGAATGAGGGCATCAGGAAATGGAGACTGTTTCCACCACTTCACAAATAGTCAAAAGATGTCCTCCACTAGGGTGAGAAATACAGACATTGCTCGCACACTGAGCTCCTACACTGAACTGCTCCACTCACAGACTACTACAGACTAACTGAAAATTGTAAAGTTCCTCCCACTCACAGCCAGCTGTAGCTTATGTTGCTGCAAGTGTTCTAAATTACATCACCTCTCTGCTGTCAGCTGAAACCAAGTAGAGAGGGAGCAGGTGAACATTCCTTTAACTAGATATTCACCAGCTGCCTTCTCTACCTAACACTGACACTGATGGGATTCTAGTAACCCCAGGGAACAGGGGGTTACATGTGTATAATACATCATAGATAATCCGCAGTAATTGAGTATAAGAGAAGGGGTGGGAGCAAATAGTGGGGAGTTGCAGAGGGTAGTAAAGTTTTCAGACCTAGGGAGCGAGGTAGCAGCCAGGGACTTTGTCAAATATGCTGATAGGAGTAAGCAGGATATAAAGAGGGAGGAGAGGGAGAAGTGGCAGGAGACGAAGAAGGGGTAGCAGTCATGGGCCTTGTCAGGATTATCAACCGATGAAGCAGGTTGAGGTGGGTGGTGAGCAGGAAGAGCTCCATAGGTGATGTAGTACAGACATGCTTATCTTGGGTTAGATGGAACAGTCACTGGAGTTTTCAGAGATGAGATGCTGGCAGTGTGTGCTTAAACTGGCCAAGTTTGGGTATATTAGTTATTTCATTGTGCAATCCATTGAACCATAGCGGGGCTCTGTAAGAGAAGGATCGCTGGCATTTTTCTTTTCTCTGTGCCACCTGTGAAGCTGGAAGAATGCAGCTGACTACACACAGTACTTAACATAGCAGGGGCACGTGTCAGTGACTGAAGAACAATTCTGTCAACTAATGTAGATCTGCTATAGCAGACATTTTTTTTTTTTACCTCCACATATATAGTGACTGGGAGAACAGACAAGCGCAAGCAGTCATGCTGATAATGCCTTTGATTTACATAGTATTGTGTTGGTATGTATGTATGTATGTATGTATGCATGCATGTATTTTTATTTACTTTACCAAGAAAAGGGTCTGTTGAGCAGTGCTCCTTTACCAGGAGGTCATGGTTAGGACAGCAGACAAAAACAAGTTCAAAATGAACACTTGTGGCACATACAGATGTGGAGTGGAGCATTCCAACTGCAGCTTCGGCAAGGAGCAGTGCCATCCTTTACTCTCTGTAAGGGACGTTTCTTGAGCAGTTTTTAAAAGAATCCAGTAGGGACAGGGCAGTGCTGGACCTGGTACTTACAAGCAGGGACAGCATTGAAGACGTCACAGTGGGCAGTCCAGTTGGTACCACTGATCATCATACAGTGTAGTTCAACATAAAGACAGGAACACAGGTGAACCTCACAAGGATGAGTGGTCTGTACTTTGAGGATAGATTTTAAAGAAATTGGTGACTGCCTCATGAACTGCCTAAGAGGAGTGGAGGAGTACCAGGGACAGTAGGGGATAATAAGGGAGGTTATAACTAGAGCAGCTAACCTATGCATGAAGTAAGTAAGCAAAAGCATAAGGAAAAGGAGACCATTATGGTTCTCCAAGGAAGTGGCACGGGTGGTAAAAGAAAAAAGGGTTGCATTCAGGAGGTGTAAGGAAGCAGAGAGGTGATGACTGGGAGGTATACCTGGACAGGCAGAAGGAAGCAGGCAAGGTGGTGAGGGGCGCAAAGGCACAGAGGAAAGGATTGCCAAAGGGGTCGCTACAGGGGATAAGACTTTCGTTGTAGTAGTAAGAATTAGAAGAGCAGAAGAGAAGAGACTGTGCAGAACGAGACCAAGAAAAAGCTGGCTATTAACCAGTACTTCTACCAGTTTTTACAGCAGAGGGTGGAAAGGATAGACTACCAGGGGGAAGCAGGGATAGGGTGGGGGAGGGTGGACACAGGTCCAGTTGCAGAGCAAAGAGTGCTGAAAAGACTTTCAGCCATGAAGGTGGAAAAGGCTATGGGACCAGATAGAATTCACCCAAGGTACTAACAGAGCTTAGGGAGATTCTGGATACCCCACTGACAGCCTTGTTCAACAGTCATTACTGGGGTTCGTTACTGGGACCAGTCCTTCTTCAGTATCTTTATAGGGGGCATTGCAGAAGAGCTGGAATGGAAGGTACGCCTTTTTGATGGTGATACCAAAATCTGCAATAGGGTGGACGCTGGAAGGGATGGAAAAAATGTGCAGGGGTCTTGGGAAACTCTAGTATTGGTCAGAAATGCGGCAGTTGGGGTTCAGTGCTAAACAGTGCAAAATAATGCACCAAGAGCATAGAAACCCAATCACTGAGCATATAATTAGGTTGGGGGGTGGCTACTGACAATCACTAGGCAGGAACAGGAACCTTGGGGTTATAGCTGAGGGCCTCAAGGTGGCAGGGCAGTGTGGCGAGGCAATGGGTAAGGCTAGTGGAATGCTGAGTTGCATAGGGAGAGCAGGAGGAAGAGTGTGGTGTTGCCAATATATTGCTTTCTGGTTCAGCCACACGTAGAATACTGTGTTTGATTTTGGAGACTTCACCTCAGAAAAGACATAAACAGAGTAGAGGCGGTCCAGAGGAGGGCAGCTAAAATGGTGCATGGTTTGTGCAAGAAGCCCTACAAAGATAGATTGCATGATCTCAACATGTACACGCTGGTAGAAAAACGAGAGGGAAGGGGATATGACGGAAACCTACAGGTACTTCAAAAGCAGGGGTGTTCAACTCAAAATTTTTACGATTTGCCCGACATGACTAGCTGAATTTTCACTCCCCCCCCCAATTTGTTACAGTGAAATGAGCTCTCTTTTTGTACTTGCCCTTCAAGGATATTTTACTTGCTCTGGACAGGGGCAATGGGATCTGAATTCAGTGCTTGTAGTGTGGGAGGTTATGTCAGAAAGGCCGAAAAAGAAAACTGGGCCTACTGGTTTTAAAAATTGCTTGAAGTGTGGAGAGGTGTTTGCAAAAGCTGACAAACACAAACTGTGCTTGTTCTGTGTGGGTGCTTCACACTTTCGGGCAGTTTTAGCACTAAAACCATCAAAAAAAGAACCAAACTGTTTAAAAAGAGAATGTCCACTCCTGCAGCTTCTACAGAACAATCCTCTGAGGAACCGAGTCCTTCCTCCTCAAAGAAAGACAAAAAAAAAGGAATTAGAACCGGCTTCTTCAGATAAAGGTGAGTCTTCTAAGCCAAAGCGTACTGGGGAACTGGCCACAGAGTTGGTTCTGGCTAAGAAAAAACACAAGCAAAAACATGTCACTGCACTTCCTGCTGAAAAAGCAAAGGAGCTGTCAGTTGGCAAACCGGCCATACCATTGGCCAAGGCAGTTGCACAGGATCTAAAGGTGTTGAAAGCCTTGCAGTCTGCTGCCTGACATGTCTCCGTTCCGGTTCCAGTACATCTGGTGGAACCGGTGGTTCTGGTAGTGGTTCCCTCATTGGTTCAGCTGTCTAGTTCCTTGCTCCCAGGATCCTGTGTATGAGGATTAGGAAGAGGAGGAGGAGGACTTAGAACTAATAGAACTGGAGGTTTCTCTGGATCAAGAGTTTGATTTCCTCACCCAGATTACCGGAGGATTATTCCTCCCACTATACTTTTGTGAAGCGGATAGTGAAAGCTCTCAACCTCTCTATCCACAAACCCATGAGGAGGAGGCAGAATTTTTGGACATGATGGGATTAACACCCACAAAAAGGTTATTGCTTCCCATAAATAAATCCCTAAAGAGGAAGCTTTTAAAAATAATGTAACCCCCAAATTCTGTCCTGCCCATAGACAAAAAGGCTGACAAAAAGTATCAACTGGACGGGTCAGGGGCAGAATTTATTTTCTCCCATTCTGACCATGTAGGGGTGGTCCAAGCTGCAGCCTGTGACAGGGCTGGGGTTGCACTGTTGTCTCATCCACCAGATAAGGGCTCCAAGAAAACAGACAGCATGTCAAAGAAAGGGTATTTGGCTGCTTCCTTGGCTATTAGGGGAAAGGGGAAAACATTGTTTAACCAGGAAAGGCACACTAAGCCAGAGCTTGTTTTCAGGTGTGACCTGGGAGCACGAGGAAGTTAAGTGACTTGGTCATGGTCACACAGTATACAAGTGGAAGCTGTGGGATTCAAACCCAGGTCTGGTCTGCTGGATGTCACCAGATTTGCAGCTCAGAGCCTTGGACCACTGCGCTATACTGCCGGCAGGCCAATTACTGTACATGGCCTATGCTGCTCAGTATTGGACGTCACTGTGGAATTCAGTGATGGCACTGGTGGATAAAGCTCCACAGGGACTGACCGCAGACCTTGCAGTAACAGCCAGATGTGGGCTGGAGGCCACAAAGTACCAGTTTCATATGGCAGTAGATGCTAACTACACAGCTGCCAGATGGCTGGCATAGACAGTGGCACTGAGAAGATTTGCTTGGCTTAGGACCACAAATCTTTCTTGGGACACTCAAACCAAAGCCATGGACCTCCCATGCGAGAACAAGTCTCTGTTTGGGGAACAGGACAAAGGCTTACATGAAAAAGATGGATGAATACAAGACAACCTACAAAAGTAATGATGTGAAGGAGAAACCCTCCACCTCATACAGGCCACAAGGAAGGGGAGGTAGAGATAGGTCAGCCTACAGCAGACCATTTTTCCAGGCACAGGCTACCCCTCAATACCAAAAGCAGAGAGGGTACTTCAGGGGCAGAAGGGGCTCTAGGCGTGGAGATCAAGCCTCCCAGGCTAAGGCCCAGACCAAACAGAACCCCTGACCTGCTTACCAGGGTCGCTTCTCCACTACCAGTAGGGGGCAGGCTGGCTTACTATTTCCAGGCTTAGGAAAACATTACCAGAAAAGTGGGTCCTGGAAGTAATGAGTCAGGGTCTTGCCCTCTGCTTCAAGTCATTCCTCAAGCTAGGGGCAAGGCTGTTCAGACCAGCTTCCCCTACTAGAGGGCACTTCTGGAAGCAGAAGTGTCCAACCTTCTGCAGTCAAGGGCAGTGGAACCTGTTCCCCTCTTTCAAAAGGGGAAAGAGTTTTACTCCTGTTACTTCCCAACCCCAAAGAAAAATGGGGAGTGGTGACCCATTTTGGACTTAAAGAGCTGCTGGAGCCAAAATAGGCAGCCAGGAAAAATAATATAAATTTTGAGAAGTAGTCAGTTGTAACTTTTTATTTCTAAGTATTTTTCTTTTTCCTTTTGCTCATCAGAAAGTCTTTTGTGTGATATGGTGCTGGATGTATGGAACAACTCTTAGCCTGGCAGCTGACATATCTAGCTCTTCTGCCCCAAACTACACCAACAGCATTGTGATTTCACTGACAGTGACGGACATCACATGGGAATGACCTGGCAATCAGAGTTGCTGTTCCTAAGCAGCAGTGATGTCACAGTGCTGGTGATGTAGTGGGGGGCAGTAGAGCTAGACATGTCAGCTGCCAGGCAGAGTGCTGTTCCACACGTCATACCTACTAACATCAGATAAACAATCTTCCAGTTAAACAATGGGAAAAGAAAAAGTACCTCGGGCATAAAAGATGATGTATGGCTGCTTTTAAAATATTATATTAGTTTTAGGCAGTACCCTAGCTGTAGTTCTGAGCAGGCATCTAGCAAAGCCAAGGCTCAAGATGGTAACCTTGGCAATGATTCTGCCCACCCTTCAGCAAGGAGACTGGCTGGCATCACTGAATCTAAAGGATGCCTATTTCCACATCCCATCAGAGAATCCCACAGAAAATACTTAAGTTTCAGACTACCTTTGGGTCATTATCATTTTGCAGCCCTACCATTTGGACTAACCTCTGCCCCAGGGCATTCACAGAGTGCTTGGCAGTGGTGATGGCATACCTGCGACAACAGGGCATCACTGCATTTCCCTACCCAGACCTTGGTCATAGGTCAGTCACCACAGCAGGCGAGGGGTGTCTCCTCATTCACTAAGAACTCCCTAGAGTCCCTAGGGTTCCTGATCAGTGCCCAGAAGTCAGTACTTCAGCCTCTGCAGGTACTGAACTTCATAGGGGCAGAGCTGGATACCCTGAGAGGAAGAGCTTTCTTCCCATGGGACAGAGTGGACAACATTCTGCGGATTGCAGCGTCCTTTGCCCTTAACACACCAAGGCAGTTCCTACAGCTGCTGGGCCCACATGGCTGCAGCCACAGAAACTGTACTAGGCTCCAGATTCCAAATGAGGTACATTTAGCTTTACCTCAGGGCACATTGGTGCCAAAGGAAGAATTCACTCTCAAAGCTGGTGCCAGTGACAGGGACTCTGCTGCAGGCCCTGCGGTGGTGGCAGGACAGGGACAACCTCAGAGAATGAGTTCCATTCTAGAAGGAGTCCCCCATGTTGATCCTCAAAACAGATGCTTCCCTCCTAGGGTGGGGTGCACATTTGGGAGAGCACACAGTGCACAGCACATGGTCCCCTGCAGAGTCCCTCTTCCACATAAATCTGTTACAACTCAGGGCAGTGCTTCTGACCCTGCAGTCGTTCACATCTCTGGTCAGAAACAAGGTGATGCAAGTCGGAACAGACACCACCACCACAGTGTACTACATCAGCAAGTAGGGAGGGGCAAAGTCCAGCTTGCTGTGTACAGAGGCAATGAAAGTGGGGGGTCTAGCTTACTTCCTACAGGTGTCCTCGTTGGCCATTCACCTGCCAGGAAAGAACACCCTGGCAGATGCACTCAGCAGAATCAGCCAAAACCACCGCGAGTGGTCTCTCAACAGACAGGTGTTGGAGGTGGTGTTTCAAAATTGGGGAACCCCAGAGATAGATCTCTTTGCATCACAAGAAAACCACCAATTGCCTCAGTTCTGCTGCAGGCCACCAGCAAAAAGGGCACAGTACCCATAGATGCCTTAGTGTTGGATTGGACAGGGAGGACCCTGTATGTGTTTCCTTCATTTCCCTTGCTGCTCAGGGTCTTGATATAGGTCGGGTCTCAGCCAGCTACAATGATTTTGATAGTTCTAGACTGGGCCAGACAGCCACAGTACTCCCTACTGCTCTCCCTGTCAGTGACACAGCTCATACACCTTACGCAAGGGCACAACCTCCTCACAGGCGAGGATTCTGTACCCAAACCTCAGGTCCCTCAGACTCCGAGCATGGCTCTTGAGGATCTAGAGTATGCTGATTTTGCACCTCTCTGAGGGTGTCCTCAAGGTTCAAGGAAACCCTCCGCTAGGAAAACTTATGCTTCAAAATGGAAGAGGTTTTTCATATGGTGTGACAGTAACAGTGTAGTGCCCTCTCAGGCAGGGTTACCAGTCCTGCTGAACTATTTCACCCATCTACATTCATTGGGCTTATAGCCCACTACCCTTAAGGTCCACCTGGCATCAGTTTCCACCTATATTTCAGCTGATAAGGGTGTTTCTGTGGCCTCTAAGCCCATTTTCAATAAGTTTTTCAAGGGGTTGACTCAATTGCACCCTCCTCACTGGGAACCGGTGCCATCATGGGACCTCAGTATCTGTATTGCCAAACTTTTGGAACACCCATTTAAGCCAAGGTCACAGCACATTTCAAGTTTGTGACTTAGCCACCAGGAAGACAGTTTTCTACTACATCAGCAAGGTGGATTAGTGAGCTGCAAGTTCTGTGCATAAAGCTAAACTAAGTATCTCCTTCCACAGGGCTAAAGTGGTCCTCAGGACCAATAGGAAATGCCTCCCAAAAGTAGTCTCTGGTTTCCATTTGAACCAGTAGGCCACCTTACCAGTCTTCTTCGCTGACCACTCTAGCTCAGGTGAATGCAGGCTTCACAGCAGGGAGGTCAAGAGAGCCTCAGGTTACTGCCTTGACCACACCGAGGCCCTCAGGCAGGACAGACAGCAACTGTTCCTAATCTGTGGGGAAGTAGGAAGAGGAACACCAGCTTCCATGGCCCTGTTCACCCTAGCATGGTAAGGAAAAACGTTTTTTAAAACAAATTAAGCCTTACCGTGCTATAGCGCTCGCACTCTCTGTTCTGTTTTTTAAAGCTTGTCTCATCAATCGTGCTGTGCTGTTCAGACTGTCAGAAGTATTCCAGGTCCGTGTGGCATGGTGTGGTAGCATGTTTCACCCGAACTGCTTACCAGCATGCAATGCATGTGGCTGTTTCCCATGATTCCTCTGGTGGGTTGCCATGGCATTGTTTAAAAATGGCGGCCCGCAGCGAGCAGTTACTGTTGTCTCTTGTGGCTTCCTGTTATACAGAGGCATACAGACGGCGAATGAGAAGAAAAATGTTAACAGAGGAGGCAGCGTATGTTGTACCAGCAGATGCTGAGGTTGTATTTGCTGCTCATTGTGCTACACAATGTTGCTGCTTGTGCTTGCATGGCATTGTCATTTGATAGAGGAGCTGTGCATAGTTCTCTCGATAAGGGCCCTCTTACTGGGGCAGTCTTTATCGACCTCTCCAAGGCTTTCGATACTGTCCACCATTGGCTGCTGGTTGACCAACGTCTGAACACTGGTCTCTCTCCTGACTCAGCCCTATGGTTCGAAAGCTACCTCGAAAACCGCTCACAAAAAGTGAAAATTGCCAATGCTCTTTCTGATACCTTGCCAGTTTGCTCTGGTGTCCCCCAGGGTTTGATACTGGGCCCGCTTCTTTTCAGCCTTTCTAAATTCCCTACCACAGTCTTGCCCAGAGAAAATCATCCTTTATGCCGACGACGCAGTCGTCTTTTCCTCTCACAAAGATCCCATGTTATTACAACTTAATCTCCAACTTGGTTTCAGTACCGTTGAGTCGTGGTTCTCTAATCACAAACTTGTCCTTAACCACAAGAAAACAGTCTATGCTGTCCTGCAGCTCCCACAATCAGCATTAGCTACACCCCCTGGCTATCTCCACCTCGCAAGGGAATACCCTCGAATAGGTTCTTTCCTTCAAATACCTTGGGATACTGCTTGACCCCAACCTCTCCTACGGGGCGCACGTCGGCAATGTGGCAAAAGCTGCTAATACCCACCTTGGTCTCTTCTATAGACACAAACAACATCTCACCCCTGATGCACTGAAGATTGCCGTTCAGAGTTCCATGGTCTCGATTTATTGACTATGATCTCATCATTTATGGCTCAGCCACATCGACTACCCTCGGACGTATTTCAACAGCCCTCATCAAGTCATGTCAGCTTATCACTGGGGCCCACCATCTCACCCATACCTATGATCTTTGTGCTAAAACCGGCTGGGTCCAGCTATCTAATCGCATTAAGTACCTCACCTGCACCATCGCAAAGAAAATTAGCTTCGGCCTTGCACCCCCGGGGGTCACAGCCCTGCTTCACAACAACAGGAACAGCATGCAGATCACCAGGGGATCAAAAACGCAACTCCTGCAAGTTTCCCGCTGTCGTACCACACAGGGTCAACGTTCCTTCACCTACAAAGCTCCTCTCTGGCTGAATAGCCTCAACCCCACCATCTCTACAGCTCCAACTGTTGGTATCCTTAAAACAAGACTACAGCTCCACCTTACTGCCTCTAGCTCCTGTGACTGCCTCATCTAATCTGAGCTGACATCTCCTTCAGCGCCTGATACTGCCTCTCATCACTCCACCCCGCTTCAGCCGCTCTGTACCCCACTGATGCACTTATATCCTGTCTGCCCCCTCTCCACCATACCTCCTTTCCTGACACTTCTCCCCACCTTCGTCTGACAGATGCCTCTGGCTGCATCCTAGTGCCCCCTACCCTGCTCTACCCCCTTGTATCTGTTATCTTCTCCTGCTGTCACTATATCAAGGCCTCACCTTCATCTCTGGTTAAACTATTTGTACAATCCAGCAAGTGGTTCCACCTTAAGCTTTAACTGAATTTGTCTAAAACTACCTACTGTTGTATTACTGTGACTATAATATTTTCACTTTTATCCTCTGTGCTTACTTGCCTCTGATGTGGAACCTTTGTAAAAGAGCCTCGGCTCAAAGGTAATTGTAATCCTAGAATTGAATAAATAAAATAAAGAGGCGTCTGGTCTAGGGAGAGGAGTGCAGACTGGTAGGACAACATAGTCCTAAATACCTGGGGAAATGCAGAATGGATAATGAATTTCCGGATGACCAGGAATACTCTTAATGCACTGTGTGCTGAACTGCAAGACAGCTTAGCCAGGCTGGACACACAGTTCAGAAAATCTATACCAGTTGTTAAACGTGTAGCTATTACTGTGTGGAAACTGGCCACAAACATAGAATATCGCACCCTGGGGCACCTTTTTGGCATTGGACGCTCGACTGTGTGTGAGATGGTTGTTGATGTCTGTCGAGCAATAGTGCGAGTACTCATGCCACGTGTCATTCGTTTTGTCAGTTGCGATGAAGTAACTGCTGGCTTTCAGCGTGAGTGGGGGTTCCCTTCCTGTGGTAGTGCCATGGACTGCACCCGTTTCCCAATCATCTGCCCACCCAGGAATGCTACTGACTATAACAGAAAGAGCTACTACTCTATTATTATGCAGGCTGTGGTGGACAACCGTTTTCTATTTGAGGACATAAATATTGTCTGGCCACGACGCGCCCATGGCGCAAGAGTTTTTAAGAACAGCTCTGTATACAGAAACAGGCAAAATGGGACCCTATTTGCAGCAACCACATGGGATATGGGAGGTACCAACATTCCAATAGTCTTTACTGGCGACCCTGCCTAGTCCCTTCTTCCCTGGTTAATGAAGGCATTCCCAGACTACAATGACCCACGCAAGAGGAATTTCAACTACAGACTCAGTAGAGCATGCATGGTAGTTGAGTGAGGCTTTGGCAGGCTAAAGGGTAGATGGTGTCTTTTAAAGCGTATGGAATTCTCCATTGAACATGTACACACAGTGGTTGCTGCTTGCTGTGTCCTACACAATGTATGCGAATCCAAATCTGAGGAATTCTTGCAGGAATGGATAAGTGACAGTGATGCATTTCAGCAACCTGAGGCACATCATGTCACCTATGAAGACAGCAGTATTGCTGAAGTAGGGAGACAGGCACATGCCATCCATGAAGCCCTTGCCACGTACCTGGAAACATGCCATGGGGATGACAGCTAAAATGAATTATAGCTACTGTATGCCCTGCATGACAAGGGATACCCAAAAATGCAATACTCAGTTCTGTACCTGATGAATCAATTGCATTCTGTACCCAAACAGCATAAGTACATGCATTTTGGTACTGATACCTCAAAACACGGTATTCAGTGCGTTTCCTTGTGACGTTACAGAGTAGACAAACACAAGGTGTAACTGTGATGTATTTAATGAGTACAAAGTGACAAACAGTACACTGTTTTAAACAGTTATCTTTTTATTATTTACCAGTTCTTGGTATGTACTCCTGAAGGAAACTTTTTAGCCAAACTTTTTAACTGCTAAACAAAGTTTTCTTTTTATTGTTTATCACTTCATGTTATGAACGTATGAAGTAACCTCATGAATATGACGTTTAAAAACTTTTTTCGAAAAACTTTAAATGCTGTACTGTTTCAGCCCTTCACATATGTTATTCATAGGAATTAATTGCTGTCACAGCTGTTAACGTTTAACTTCTTTACAGGTAATTTAAAACCAAAAGTAAAATGTTATGTTACCTGTACCTCAATTACATGTGAGTTAAACTGCTTTAATAGTTTTGCAGCAGTTTGAAATAAGACAGCAACATGTATTCTGATTTTAAGTCATGACTTTTAAAAGTATTGAAAGTATCCGAAGTTATGGCATTACATTATGGCAACATTAAGATCAATGTTAAGAAACGTAGATCAGCATGGTACACCTTTCATTACAGTAACACCATGAAAACAAACATTTAACAGGGAAATCATTTGATTTTCATGTAAAAAAAACATTTTTACTCAGTTCGGTCCAGGTCATATCATCACTGAATAACCCTTGAGTCATGCTGACTCTAGCAGACCTTGCATAATAAGTGTCCTGCACAACATTCTGACCCATGTTTTCTGAGGTACCCACATTGTTAACAGAAGTGCACTGAAATGGACCGTTATAAACAGAACCTTGAATATTTTGTGGTGGAGCAGCTGTTTGAGAAGTAGATGGCTGCTGGAACAACGGTAAAGGTTGGGGGTTGTGAAAAATTTCTATCAGATTATTAAAAAAAGTTGCTGACTGCTCACCCTCAAGTTTGCGCGTGCACTCTTCCATCTCCAACTCTTCCTTTGCTCTGTCTTCTTCTGCTTGTATCATCTTTTCGTGCTGCTCTGCTAGAAGTTTACGTGTGGACTCAAATAGTGATGCCATGACTTCCTGCATCCGGTTTAGTTTCTTTTTCTTACGGAGGTTTTGAAGGGATTCGGCACTTCGTGGCCTTCCTCTAACAGAAGATACTGGTGTGCTAGTGGATGGACATAATGGTTCCTGTTCAGAACTCTGTCGGAGGCTCACACAGCACAGGCTGATCAGACCCCCCAGAGGGATCACCATGGACAGCCGAGTTGTCCTCCACATCCTGTTCCCTCTCAGAGTCTGAAACTGTAGTGACAAACAATATTGACGCATGTAGGCCTACTTGGACAGATAAGTACAGTAATTAGCAACATTCTATGGATGTGAAACAGGTATGTAAATCACACCACCTGGTAGTAATGTCTGCACAGTGATGTGCAGACAACTACAGTTTCCACAAATGGACTTGCACACACTGAATATATACTTCTAGGGACATGGATATGTTGTTCTATCCACACTTACTGGCAGGTTCCTTGCCGCTTTAAATCTTGCCGGAAGGTCTTCAAGCTGGCTTCTCCCACCCTCCTGGGTGATAAAACTCTCGACTCTGCCCCATGATGCCAGATCTTCCTTACCACTTGGAAGCTCAGGCTCCCTCCTTTGCACTCTGATTTTTATATTGGATCCTAACTCGTTGGTTATACCGAAACTTATATTAAAATTTACTAGACTTTGGTCTTTTTCTTCCTTCGCGGCTGCGATGGACAAGTCGACTTCCGGATTTCAGGGGTGTCCTTGTGGGCAGAAGATGTCTCGGACCAATCTGCACTCCACGTGCATTTACTGCCTTGGGCTCTATCATGATCCGCAGGCCTGCGAATTGTGCAAGTCCTTCTCGGTCAATGTTTTTGATCATGCTGCCAGACTTCAACTTGGGCGCCCTGAGAGACGTATTCCTCCGGTAAAGTCGAAGGAGGCCCGTTGGGTGGTGTCTGCGGCTGTGGGCTCGGCTGAACAGCTTGAACAAATGATCGCCCTCGAGGAGGAGGCAGCCCAGGCCGCATCTACTTCTTCCTCGGTCGCGGCATCTATCCCGCTCTCCTTGGGCTCCTCCTACACAGCTTCATTCAAGGAGCTTTGTCAGTCCTTCTCCACTAAGGGAGAGGGGCTTTCGGGACATTCTTCTTGGTCCAAGAAAAAGGACTCTAAGGGTAAGTCCCACCATCGACGTTCGTGGGAGCGGGAGAGGTCCCCTTCCCAGGATAGTCGACACTCGACTTCGGTCGAGGTTGCGGCTAAAGCCGCTGGCTTCACGGTGTCCCCGTCAGGTCAGCAGGCCGAGACACCCATCAACACAGTCGAGATTTTTCTCGACCTGTCGGACGGGCTGTTGACTGGAGAAGCCGACAACCCTTCTTCACCGGTTCCCCCAGTGGAAACCAAGGACTTGCCTGTGCCTCCTGTGCCGGAGTCCCCGGTTAAGGTTCCCGAACCGAGGGGGGAGCGGGTTTCCCCTGCTCCCTCCCAGAACCCACCTTCGAAAACACCGAAGGTCTCGGTCTCGGACCTCTTCTCGGTCCAGCCGATCGGCGGTCTCGGCACAGAGGAAAGCGGTGTCGCTCATCCTCATCTTCGTCCTCTTCGGAGGATAGGCTCCGGCGCAAGTTGCGTCGGTGCTACGAGGATCTGATGTGGCAGCAGCTGCTTTTGACCGGGAACAAGCTGACTCCGACGCCTTCCCCGGCCATTAAGTGGTTGTCACCAGAGTGGCCGAAACAACCCCTCGTTGTCATCGAGGAGTTGAAGCCGGCGCCGGTTGTTCGGCCGAAACCAGCTGCACCACCCATTGTGGTGGAACCCCCGCCTTCACAACCTAAAACTGGGGCTCCGACCAAGGATTCTCGGTCGGGTCAGGGGTTGGCCCATCGGTTGTCAGTCACCCTCACTCCTGATCGGCCTCGGCGAGTGGAGGGTGGTTCAGGCCCTCGGCAGCTGTTTGCAGACTCCTCGGAGTCTGACAGTGATTCCTCGCTGTTCTCCAGGCCTGGAGCGAGGGGATTTCCCTTCGGTGGCCTTTCCGGTGGCCGAAGCCATTGTTAGCCCGGCTCTGGAGTTATGGCAGCGACCGGCATCTTGTCCAAGTACGCCGTCCCCATCAGTTCACTCTCTGGATTCTCTGAGCACCCCTCCGTGGAGGGGTTGGTGACCGACAGTGTTTTCCGGCGCTCCAGAAACGCTCGGGACATGGACAAGCCACCCGATAGAGTCCAAGAAACTGGACTATTCCGGGCGTAAAGTCTATGCTGCGTCCTCCTTAGGCCCTCGCCAGGCGAGTTCGGCCGTTCTGATGGCACACTTTTCCCACACCCTTTTGGGCTCCCTGGATGAGGTGATTCCTCATCTCCTGGCTGACCTCCATTCTACGGTCAAGCAGGTGAGGGATCAGGGAAGGGTGGTGGCTAAGCAACAGCTCCAAACTGCTTTAGACATTGGAGACTCTTGTGTTCGGTCAGTAGCGGCCGCAGTGGCCATGCGCTGCAGAGCTTGGCTGCGGATCTCCACCTTCACGGTGGATATCCAGCAGAAGCTGGCAGACGTTCCCTTCCTGGGTACCGACTTGTTCGGTCCCGGGATGGAGGGTTATCTGCAGAGGATCGAGAAGTCCAATGCCACCTTGGACTCTGTCACGTATGCCCAGAAGGACAAAGGCCGCCAGCAGCAGCGTAAGTCTTTTCGGCCTTCTGCCCCTGCGGCACGTCCGGCCCAGCAACACCAGCATCAGGGCCAGCAGGCTCGCACTTGGCACCCCAAAGCCAAGCCTCCATCAGGAAGCTGGGAGGGAAAGGCCCAGGAAGCCCCTCGGCCGATCCTTCCTCCAAGTCTGCCCAGTGACGGGTTGAGGGGTGTTGCCCCCAACCTCGTCACTCCTCCCTGGGTTCCCCCCAAAAGGGGACGGCTCCCACTTCCTTTCCGCCTGGTCCACTATCACCACGGACCGGCCGGGTTGGAAGTGGTGGAGGAAAGGTCTGCCTGGAATTCGAAAGCAGGCCCCACCTTATCGGGCCGCCGCCCAATGGGGGGGCTACGGGGTCCGCGGCCTCTGTCCACTCGTCGAGCTGACATTGCCCTGCTCCTCCAGAATGAGGTGATCAGGGAGGTGAAGGATCCTCCACCAGACCCAGGGTTTGTGTCCAGGTATTTCCTGGTCCCAAAATGGACAGGGGGCTGGTGCCCCCTTCTAGATCTACACGACCTGAACAAGTTCCTAAGGTCTCAAACCTTCAGGATGGTCACTCTGGCACAGATCATTCCATCCTTCGAACAAGGCATGTGGTTCTGTGCTCTGGACCTCCAGGATGCGTTCTTTCACGTCCCAGTCCGTCCGTCCCACCAGTGATTCCTCCACTTCAGGGTGGAGGGGTCCCTTTATGAGTTCCGGGCCATGCCCTTCGGTCTCTCTCCAGCTCCCAGGGTCTTCACCAAATGCATGACAGTGGTGACAGCATTCCTGCGGCGCCGAAGGGTCCGGGTGTACCCTTACCTGGATGACTGGCTGATTGCAGCCCCCTCCAGACCGGAGGTGGAGTAGTCCAGGGATCTGGCCCTCCAGGTCTGCTCTCAGATTAGCCTCCTTATCAACGAGGCCAAATCGGAACTCGTGACAACACAGGTGATTCAATTCATCGGGGCAGAGCGCGACTCTCTTCGAGCCAGAGCACAGCTCCTGGTGGACAGGGCTGAAGTTCTTTCCTCCTTTGCCCAATCATTTCTGGTTGGGCAATCACGCCCTGCCTGGGACTTCCTGCGCCTCCTGGGCCTCATGGCGGCCTGCACCAGCGTGGTCCGTTGGGCCCGTTGGCACTTGCGTCCCCTACAGTGGGGACTGGCCCGCCAATGGTCACAGCGCTCCGGCCCTCTGGACCAGCCAGTGACAGTGACCCAGGAGATGTGGAATGCTCTCCGGTGGTGGATCATTCCAGCTCGTCTGCAGGAGGGTATCCCGTTTGTCCGCCCCGAGCCGACGGTCACTCTAACGATCGACACCTCTCTGATGGATTAGTGCCCATCTGGGGGAGCTCACAGCGCATGGCCTCTGGTCCCCTCAGGAGTCTCGATGCCACATCAACCTGCTGGAGCTCCGAGCGGTCCAACTAGCCCTCACCACCTTCGCTCCGTTTGTATGGGGTCAAGTGGTCCAGGTCCATACGGACAATACCACGACCATGTACTACCTAAACCGCCAGGGCGGGACGCGCTCCTTGCCCCTGTGCAAGGAAGCTCTCCGCACTTGGTCTCTCATGAGCAGACTGGAGGTGGGTCTCCTAGCCATCCATGTGGCGGGAGCCTCCAACATTCTGGCTGATGCCCTAAGCCGGATAGGTGCTGCATCTCATGAGTGGTCTCTCCTGCCGGAGGTAGTACACGATCTGTTCTCCCACTGGGGCACACCTCAGGTGGACCTGTTTGCCTCCAGGGAGAATGCGAAGCTGAGGCTGTTTCATGAACGCCACCCCTCAGCAGGGCTCACTACAGGGGGATGCCTTCTCAAGGTCGTGGAGCCCGGCCTCTTCTACACCTTTCTCCTATTTCCCTTGATCCACAAAGTGCTTCTCAAGGTGAGGAGGGACAAGACGCAGGTGATTCTGGTAGCCCCAGACTGGCCCCGCCAGTTCTGGTATCCAGATCTCCTCAGCTCCAGGCTCCTGATGCAGCTTCCAGCCCGCCCGGACCTGATCTCAGTCAACCAGGGGAATGTTCTCCACCCGGACCTTCAGTCCCTGCACCTGACAGCCTGGTTCCTGAGCGGCTAGAGTTCCAGGCCTTGGGTCTTTCCGACGAGGTCCTCAGCGTTGTTGAGACATCCCGTAAGGAGTTGACCAGGAAATGCTATGCCTTCAAATGGAAGAGATTCTCCATTTGGTGTCAGGATAAGGGGTTGGACCTTCCTCCTGTTCCTTGGCCAGCATTCTCACTACCTGTGGTCTCTTTCTCAGCTAGGGCTTTCTGCCCACCCTTAAGGTGCACCTGGCAGCCATCTGCTTACTGGGCACTGCGCCAGCAAGCAGTCGGTGGTGCAGGAGAAGGTGGTCGGGCGCTTTCAAAGGCCTTGATCACATATCCTCTGGTGCGAGAACCTCCACTCATGGGATCTACTGTTGGTGGCTGGCTAAGCTCATGGGCAAGCCATTCAACCAATGCACAGGTGTGGTATCCACACCTGTCGTGGAAAAACTGCTCTCTTGGTGGCTGTCATGTCAGCCAGAAGGATGGGAGAGCTCCAGGTGCTTCCATAGAGTCTCCCTACCTGGTCTTCCACAGAGACAAGGTTGTCCTGTGCCCCCACCGAAATTCCTTCTGAAGGTGGTGTCAGAGTTTCACCTTTACCAGGTGTTGACTCTGTGTTGTTCTACCCCAGTCACACCTTTGAGTCTGAATAGGCTCCATAGTTTGGACCCTAGTAGAGCCTTCATTATAAGGAACGGACGGCTGAAGTTCGGGAGAGGTTCGCCAGCTGTCGCCACGCTGTAGCTTTCAGACCTGGCAGACCTGCAGCCAAGCGGACGGAGCAGGGCAGGTGGGGTCACCTTCTGCATAGATCTCTGCTATAGGTTGGCGGGCATGGGATCCTCCTAAAGGGATAAGAGCTCATTCTACTCACATACTGTTGCTTCAGGGACATCCCTATCCAGGAAATCTGTAGGGCTGCTACCTGAAGTCCGTGACACACCTTCATTACCCACTACCACATCGACCTTGAGTCATGCCGGGATGCTGGTTTTGGGACCCCTGTTCTCAGTCCTTATTTCCCAAGTAGGGGGTGTCCTTGCCTCCCTCCTCCTGGAGAATCATAGAGTTCGCAGTAGTGTGGATAGAACAACATATCCATGTCCCTAGAAATACAGGTTACTCACCTGTAACAAGAGTTCTAGGAATGGGTATTTTAGGGACATGGATATGTTATTCATCCACACTGTCTGGCAGGTATCCTTGCCGCTTAAATCTTGCCGGAAGGTCTTCTGGTGGCTCCTCCCACCCACCGGTGGTAAAACTCTCAGCTCCCGCCCCATGACGCCAGATCTTCCTTAGCGCTTGGAAGCTCAGGTTCCCTCCTTAACGCTCTGCGATTAAGACTAGTTCAATTCTTCGAAGTTCAAATCAAAAGTTTTTGCTAAAAAGACTTTGGTCTTCTCTCCTCGCCGCGCGGACAAATCGCCCCGTTTCCGGAGGGTTCCCTATGTGGCAGAAGATGTTCAGGGACGGATCCGCACTCCATGTGCGCCTACTGCCTGGGTTTTGAGCACTACTCCAGGCCTGCGACTTGTGCTCTTCTTTTTGGCCTACGCCCTGAAGACCGTGTTTCGTCCGACAACTGGGGCACCCTGAGAAGAGAATTCCACTGGTGAAATCTCAAAGAGGCCGGTTATGGTGTCCATGGCAGCGGCTCGGGCGGATCAGTTCGAGCAGATGATCGCCTCAAGAGGGAGAGGCGGCGCGGGCCGCTTCTACCTCGGCTGCGCATTTGTCCCGCCCTGTGCCTCGTGTCGGCTTCTTTTATGAGCTTTGTCTGATCCTCTCGATGAAAGGTGAGGGTCCAACTTTCTGGACCTTTTTCCAGTCCAAAAGGAAGCAGTAAGTCTCTCCGTCGACGCTCTTTTTGGGAGCGTGGAAGATCCCACTCCCCTGTCGACAGTCGCACTTCTGCCGCACCCTCAGCTTCGCCACTGGCTTCACGGTGTCCCCTCACAGTCAGTTGACCGAGGCCCCGACGACGCTGTCAAGATTTTTCTCAACCCGCTAGTCGGGTTGTCGGCTGGAGAAGTTGAGAATCCCTCCCCGGGTTCCCCGGTGAGAGTTGAGGATCCCGCCGGCTCGCCTGTGTCTTCGGTCTGGAGCCTTGTGGGATCGCCCAAGCCGAGGGAGTGCCGGTTCCCGACACTTCTCCTCTTCCTTTCCTCAGTCGAGACTCTGTCGGTCTCAGTCTCGACATCATCGCTGTCCAACCGATCCCGACGCCATAGGCGGTCTTTGGTCTCGGCATCGTGGCCGCGCGCCGCTCTTCCTCTTCCTCGGACGAGGGAGATGCTTCGCTGTTGCGCCGGAGGTACGAGAACTCATGTGGCAACAGTCTTTTGACCGAACAAGCCAACCTTGCCGCCTTCCCCGCCATTATGGGCTGTCACCGAGCGTCAAACAACCCCTCGCTGTAGCTTAGGAGCTGTTCCCAGGCCGGTTGTTCGGCCAATTCCAGCTGTCCCACCGATGGTGGAACCTCCTCTTCCACAGCCATTAGTTGGGGCTCCCGACCAAAAATTCCTCGGTCAGCCTGGGTTTGCCCCATGGTTGTCTGTCACCTCACTCCGGCTAAACCTCGGCAGGTGGAGGGTGGCTCAGGCCCGAGGCAGTTTTTGAGGACTCTTCCGAGTCCGATGATGATTCCTCCTCTTCCAAGCGATGGACTTGAGTCCTCGGAGGGGCAGTCAGTGGACTATAGCCCTTCGTCCTTCTTAGGGTTGCTTGACTCATCTCGAGTCCACCGGATGAGCTCGAACCCGCTTAATCGGGCCAGGTATCCCTCATGGAGATTCTGGACCGAGGGATTCTCCCACGGAGGCCTTTCCGGTGGCCGGCCATAGTGGGTCCGGCCTGGAACTTCGCAGCTTCCTGCCTCGCGCTCGGCCAGATGGCCAGGAAGTATGCGGTCCCTTACCGTTCCCTGTGGTTTTGAACACCCTCGGCCGAGGGGTTAAGTTACCGGACAGCGTTTTCGGCGTGCCGGGAATGCCAGGGATGTAGCAAACCTCCGATAAGGAATCCAAGAATTGATTATGCCGGGTGTAAAGTCTACGCTATGGCCTCTCTCTGCCTTCTGCCAGGCTAGTTCGGCCGCCTCTATGGCACACATTTTTCTCACGCTGTTGGGCTCCCTGATGAGGTTGTCCTCATCTTCCCCGCCAGAGATCTGCAGACTACCGCCAGGCAGGTGCTGCGACCAGGGCAGGGCAGTGGCTAAACAGCAGCCCAGACTGCGTTGACATCGGGACTCATGCCGGGTCTGTGGCGGCCACAGTGGCCATGCGTGCTGGTCGCTTGGCTGAGGATATCCATCTTTACCTGATACCTGGCATGTTGGCGGATGTTCCTTGGGACTGGACCTCGCCCTGGGTGGAAGGTCACCTGCAGAGGATCGAGAAGTCCAATGCTACTCTGACTCAGTCTCTTTCTCATTAGGACATAAAGGCTGAAAGCCACAGCCTAAGCCCTTTGTCCTTTCTGTGCCCGCTCGCGCCCGGCCCAGCAACGTCTAGGCCAGCAGGCTCGACTCTGGTATCCGGCAAGCAGCTGCCGGCTTCCCTCCAACAGGAAGCAGGAGGTAAAGGCCCAGGAGGTCCTCGGCCGGTCCCTCCTCCAAGCCTGCTCAGTGACGGGCTGAGGGGTGTCGCCTCATCCCCGCTACCTTACTCCTGGTTCCCCCTGGGACGGCGGGACACTCTCCTTTCCGCCTGGTCCGCTGTTACCATGGACAGGTGGGTACTGGAGGTGGTGGAAAAGGCCTGCCTCTGGGAATTCGAGCAGGCCCCGCCCTTCAGAGCCGTCGCACCTCGGGGGGTCTCGGGGTCCGCAGCCTCACTGGCGGCTCGTCGAGCCGACATCGCTCTCCTCCTCCAAAAGGAGGTGATAAGGGAGGTAGAAGACCCCACCTCAGACCTGGGGTTCGTGTCCAGGTATTTCCTGGTTCCGAAATGGACGAGGGGCTGGCGCCCCATTCTCAACCTGCACGACCTGAACAAGTTCCTAAGGTCTCGAACCTTCAGAATGGTCACTCTGGCACAGATAATACCATCTCTGGAACACGGCATGTGGTTCTGCTCTCTGGACCTACAGGACGCGTTCTTTCACGTCCCTATCCGTCCGTCACATCGGAGATTCCTTCGCTTTCGAGCGGAGGGATCCCTCTTCGAGTTCCAAACCATGCCCTTCGGCTTATCTTCAGCTCCCAGGGTCTTCACCAAATGCATGGCAGTGGTGACAGCATTCTTCTTGGCCTTGAGAGGTCTGGGTGTACCTCTTACCTGGGCGATTGGCTGATAGCAGCCTCCAGACAGGAGGTGGAGCGGTCCAGAGATCTGGCCCTCCAGGTTTGCTCTCAAGTCGGCCTTCTCATCAGCGAGGCCAAGTCGGAACTCGGGCGAGCAGGTGATCCTGTTCATCGGGGCAGGCGCTCACTCTCTTCGAGCCAAACACGGCTCCTGGCGAGGACGAGGACCGGTTCTTACCTCCTTTGCCCAATCATTTCTGGTTGGGCAATCGCTCCTGCCGGGACTCCTCGCCTCCTGGGTCTCATGGCGGCCTGTGCCAGCGTGGCTCGTTGGCACGCTCAGCACATGCGCCTCTTCAGTGGGGACTGGCCAGCCAGTGGTCACAACGCCTGTATCCATTGGACCAGCTAGTGATAGTGACCAGGAATGATGTGAACTCTCCAGTGGTGGACCGCTCCATCTCATCTGCAGGAGGGCATCCCATTTGTCCGCCTCCGAGCCGACGGTCTCTCTCATCGACCGATGCCTCTCTGATGGGTTGGGGTGCCCATCTGGGGAACACCGAGTGCACGGCCTCTGGTTCCCACGGAGTCCCGATGCCACATCAACCTGCTGGAGCCCGAGCGTCCGCCTAGCTCTCACTGCTCTTGTTCGCTCTGGGGTCAAGTGGTCCGGTCAGGCGGACAATACCCCGACCATGTACTACCTGAACCACCAGTGGGCGTGCTCCATGCTTCTATGCAAGGAAGCTCTCGCATTTGGTCACTTCGTATAGCAGCCTGGAGGCGATCTCCCAGCCATTCATGTGGCAGGAGCCCAACCCTGGCCGGTGGCCCTGAGCCGGATAGGGCTGCATCTCACGAGTGGTCTCTCCTGCCGGAGGTAGCTAAGACCTGCCTCTCCCACTGGGGCACACCTCAGGTGGATCTGTTTGCCTCCAGGAGAACGCAAGGTTGAGGCTGTTTCATGCCCGCCCCCCTCAGCAGGGCTCGCTGCAGGGGGATGCCTTCTCGAGGCTCTGGACCCCGGGCCTCTTTTACGCCTTTCCTCCATTTCCCTTGATTCACGAGGTGCTTCTCAAGGCAAGGAGGAACAAGGCGCAGGTGATTCTGATAGCCCCAGACTGGCCCCACCAGTTCTGGTACCCAGATCTCCTCAGCCTCAGCTCCAGGCTCCCGAGGCAGCTTCCAGCTCGCCCGGACCTGCTCTTAGTCAATCAGGAAGGTGTTCCATCCGACCTTCAATCCCTGCACCTGACGGCCTGGTTCCTGAGCTGCCAGAGTTCCAGGCCTGGGTCTTTCGGCGAGGTCCTCAATGTTGTTGAGGCGTCCCGTGGGAGTCGACCAGAAAATGCTACGCCTTCAAATGGAAGAGATTTTCCATTTGGTGTCAGAACAGGCTTGGACCCTTCCTCCTGTTCTGTGGCAAGCATTTTGGACTATTTATGGTCCCTTTCTAGTCAAGGGCTTAGGTCGATGACCCTAAAGGTGCACCTGGAGCCATCTCTGCTTGCAGGCGCGGGCGGGGGAGCAGTCGGTGGCGCAGGAGAAGGTGGTCTGGCGCTTTTTCAAAGGCCTTGATCACATTTCCCCTCCGGTGCGAGAACCTCCACCTCCGTGGGATTTACTGCTGGTACTGGCAAAGCTCATGGGCAAGCCATTCGAACCAATGCACAGGTGTGATATCTCTCACCTGTCGTGGAAGACCGCCTTCTTGGTGGCTATCACGTCAGCCAGAAGGATGGGAGAACTCCAGGCGCTCTGCATTGAGTCTCCTTACCTGGTCTTCCACAGGGACAAGGTTGTCCTCTTTACCAGAAATTCCTTCGAGGTGGTGCCAGGTTTCACCTTAACCTGAGTGTTGCACTCTGCCGGTGTTCTACCTTCTTAATCACACCTGGATGTCAATACAGGCTCCATACTTTGACCTTAGTTGGGCGCCGCTATTATATGAGCGACGGCTGAAATTCGGGAGGTTCGCCAGCTGTTTGTCACCTCACGCTGAAGCCGCACCTGGCAGACCTGCAGCCAAGCGGACGATAGGCAGGTGGGTCCCTCCATAGATCTCTCATGTTGGCAGGCGGAGCCTCCCAGAGGATAAGAGCTCATTCTACCCGCCTTTACTGCGATCGTGGTTGCTTCCAGGGACGCCCCTATCCAGGAAATCTGCAGGGCTGCTACCTGGAAGTCAGCACACACCTTTATTACCCATTACCACATCGACCTTGAGTCACGCCGGGATGCTGGTTTTGGGGCCTCGGTTCTCCAGTCTCTCTTTCCCAAGTAAGTATCGGGGGTGTGCGCCTTGCCTCCCTCCTCCCGGAGAACTGCTAGGAGTCTGCCAGACAGTGTGGATGAACAACATATCCATGTCCCTGGATGAACAACATATCCATGTCCCTAGAAATACAGGTTACTCACCTGTAACAGGAGTTCTAGGAATGGTATATGTTGTTCATCAACACGACCCACCCGACCTCCCCGGCTTCGACGCACAACCTGAGCTTTCCAGTGGGCCAGATCTGGCGCATGGGCGGAGCCGAGAGTTTTACCACCCGGGTGGGTGGGAGGAGCCAGCTTGAAGACCTTCCGGCAAGATTTAAAGCGGCAAGGATACCTGCCAGACAGTGTGGATGAACAACATATACCATTCCTAGAACTCCTGTTACAGGTGAGTAACCTGTATATCTTGTTCATCCACACAACCCACCTGACCTCACCAGCTTTTACGCACAGCCTGGCTTCCAGTGGGCTAGATCTGGTGTCATGGGGCGGAGCCGAGAGTTTTATCACCCGGGTGGGTGGGAGGAGCCAACTTGAAGACCTTCCGGCAAGATTTAAAGCGGCAAGAAACCTGCCAGTAAGTGTGGATGAACAACATATACCATTCTTAGAACTCCTGTTACAGGTGAGTAACCTGTATTTCTCATACAAGCAGTGTGAGAATACACTGAAAATGCAGTGATTGCGAAGTGGGTCAGTTTTAGGAGCAAAGTAACCTGCAGCAGGGCACTGTCATTAATGCTTGATGGTGGGATTTTTGGGCACTGTCAGGTGGCATTTCTCCACAGACAGGGTGGTGAGCATTATGTACAAGCTTTTCAGATAGAGAAGTAGTTTGTGGCATTGCATCTCCATTTTTATGACATAGGTCTGCTGTGAACATACCTGACACTTGCAGATCAAACTCATAAGGGTTGTCATCTTCAGCACCGTGGTCATCCATTGAAACTGTTTGATCAGAGCTTTCAAGGACTACCGCAGGCTCTGTAGAGGGTTTTGTCCTCAAAATCCGATCCAGCTCCTCATAAAAAGGATAAACAACTCCTTTAGCACCAGACTTTTTATTCATGTCATTGGTTCGATGGTATTTCACTTTTAACTGTTTTATTTTCTCACGACATTGTTTAGCTGATCACTCTATGCCAGGTGGTGCAGGGTGCTCAGGCACTTTCTGGTGCACCTTGCTGTTTTTATGAACGCTGTTCAGCTCGTTTTGAACGGTGTCAGAAGACCAAAACTCAAGAAGTGCTCGAACAGATTCATCATTCCAGGCTGCTGCATGGTCTGACATATTTACACTGAGCAGATGTTACCTAATTATTTGTTTGTTGACCTTTTCTTTAAAATCAGCCAAAATTCGCAAAGAAAAAGCACAATACACTTCAGTCAGCGATCACTGTTACAAGACAGTGCAGTGATCACTGATACAGAACACCGCAATACTGAAAACCTCCTCACAGTAGTTGCCTACTTTGCAGTCGGTGTGTAGCTTAAAATGTTCCCCCTCAAACGCAGCGCAGGCGCAGTACGATGCATTCAAGCAATAGGGGGTCATACCAGGGGTCAAGACACAGGGTAGAGACCACATGGATCCACCGAACACGGACTAATGGAGATACTGTTCGCACTGTGAGTTAAAATGATTTCCTTACTCAAACGTTTTAATGAACCATGCTATAGCCTAGGTCCGATCAGGGGTTTTGCACGGTTTGTTAAAACGTGTCCCAAAGTGAAATAGATACGGACAGGAAAGGTGCTGGCACGGATCTGAAATGGTTCCAACGCCCCAGAACCGTAGACCGCCCAGTGTGAACAGGGCCTAAAAGGACAATTTCACACTGGTTCGTGGAATGTATCCAGTTCTGCTACAGTAAAGCTGGTAAGGAGCCCCTAGTAGATTTGAGGGCTCACTCCACAAGGGGCACAACTGCTACACTAGCAGCAGCCAGAGATGTTCCCTCGCTGGAAATCTGTAAAGTAGCTAAATGGAAAACACTGCACACTTTCACAAAGCAGTACTGTTTGGGCACTCAGTCCCGAAGTGATGCAAGGTTTGGCACAGCAGTGCTGCAGAGCATGTTTCCAAAATAGGCTCTGTACCCTCCTCAAGAGGTGCTGCTTCGTAGTCTGCAATAGTTAATCATATTGAAGAATTTCTGGGGTTAAAAGAAAATATTACCATCAGGGCTGTAGATAAGATTTTTTGGGATGAGTACCTGTACTCCTCAATTTGAAAGTGAGGTGAGTAAAACGAAATTCAGTGTGTACAAATGTCTTGTTAGAGTGGACTGAGGAGTACATTTATTAAAAAAAAAGTGTAGTTTTTTTTCTGTCTAGATAAGAATTTCATTTGCCAACAATGCTCCAAATAATGTTGGCAGGTAGGAATTTACTCACCAGTTTTAAAACATAGTAAAACAAGTGTGTGATGCATACAAGTGCCGAAAATCTGGCAAAAAATGTTCCTTTTGAATCACCAGTATTTACAAATGTTGGGTGAGTACTGGTACTCATTAAAAAAGAATGTCTGAAGAGTACTTCCTAAAATGAGGTGAGTAAAATAGGCCGGTACACACCTTATTTTTAGCCCTGGTTACAATAGTAATTTTGTTTCTTCCACAGTATTCTTCAGTATGATTAAATCTCCCACCCTACCTCCCCTTCCAGAACCAGTTGGCCTCTGCATAACAGTTGGATTCACTATATTGATGTGGGTTTATACTTTAGTTGTGTTAACAAACCTTTTTTGAAACCAGATGGGTGGTGGTGGTGTTCTTCCCTTTCTTTGGTGCTTTCTGACTTGAGCATATGGGACATGTTATAGGGAATTTGATAATAATGCATTTATTCGTATTATTGTTATTATTAGGATAGCTTAGTTTGAGGGTCTTACCCCACAGGCTTTCATGAATCTGAGCTTTACTGAATGTAGCAGTTGGCAAGTGGTACAGTTTGAATGGTGACACGAGCCAGTGGAGGTTCCATCATTTGCATATGTTCTATTTCTCCTCCGCAGTTCTATACATATCATATTGAAGAATACCTTGGAAGAAACAAGATTATTATGTCAAGTAATTTTTTGATTTGGCACTTGGATGTGTAGCTAATTGATCCTGTAGAAATGTGGGTTTGCCAGTGGGATTTGTGGCTATTCGCTCCTGTTTGCCAGTGGGATGTGTGGCTAATCGCTCCTATAGAAATGTGGGTTTGCCAGTAGGATGTGTGGCTAATCGCTCCTGTAGAAATGTGGGTTTGCCAGTGGGATGTGTGGCTAATCGCTCCTGTAGAAATGTGGGTTTGCCAGTGGGATGTGTGGTTAATCGCTCCTGTAGAAATGTGGGTTTGCCAGTGGGATTTGTGGCTAATTGCTCCTGTAGAAATGTGGGTTTGCCAGTGGGATGTGTGGTTAATCACTTCTGCAGAAATGTGGGTTTGCCAGTGGGATGTGAGGCTAATCGTTCCTGGTTGCCAGTGGGATGTGTGGCTAATCACTCCTGTAGAAGATTGGATTTGGCACTTGGTTGTGTAGCTAATTGATGTCATAGAAGATGAGTAGCTAATCAATCTCGTAGAAGGTGTGTAGCTTATTGATCCCGCAGAAGATTGGATTTGGCACTTGGTTGTGTAGATAATCCTGTAGAAGTGTGGATTTGGCACTTAGAATTGATCCACTAGATGTTTCGATTTGTCACTTGGATGTGTAGCTAATTGAGCTCATTAGAAGATTGGATTTGGCATTTGAATATGTAGCTAATAGATTGCATAGAAGGGTGGATTTGGCACTTAGATGTGTAGCTAATTAGTTTTCGTAGAAATGTGGATTTGCCCCTGGGACATGTAGCTAATCATCCTGTAGAAGTTTGGATTTGCCACTGGGATGTGTAACTAACTGATCCTGTAGAAGTGTGGGGTTGACACTTGGATATATAGCTAATCGATCCCGTAGAAGACTGGATTTGGCATTTGGATGTGTAGCTAATCGATCCTGTAGAAGGGTGGATTTGGCCCTTGGATGTGTGGTAAATTGATCTTGTAGAAGTCTGGGGTTTATGTCAATTGATCCTGTAGAAGTTTGGGTTTATATTAAATCTATAACATTTTGGGTAAAGCAAGCTTTGTTTTTTTTTTTTTTCCTTTTTCCTTTTTAAATCTGCAGTTATAGTTTTTTATTTTCTTTTTATTATTTTGGTAACCAGGTAAGGCCCAGTAGGCACAATACCTGTTGAAATATACTGCTTGCTTTGTTAGTACAAATTTTCCAACTTCATAATGCAGTGTTCAAACACCATGAAGTCTTGCTATATTATAACAATAGCAGTCAGCCACTGCAGCTGAACTGCCCCGGAGAGGAAGGAGTTAACTCCAGAAGATCTGGAGTTCTACAGCGCGAGGGCGCTGTGCCCAAAGCTCTATCTGGCAGTTTCAAATGAAACTGTCAGATTCTTTACTCCGCTTCACTGAACAGTCGCTCCGGAGATCAGCTCCTTCAGCTCGGTTCATTCTCGGTTCAAGAGAGTAGTTTTCGGTTCATTTGAACCGCAAAAGTCATTATTTTTACCGCATTTCGTTCTAAAGCTCTATCTGGTAACCGTAAGTACAAAAATTCAAGTCTGTGTGGAAAATTAATTATCGGTTCGGTTTTGAACCGATCGCTTGTTTTTTCTGCCTTTAAAACTGTACTGTGGGTTTTAGAGTGCGGTTCCCGGTTCTTATCGGTTCTAAAAACCGAAATTATTACAGTTTTTCAAATACTCGTGACACGGTTAGGAACCGATAAGGGTGTCTTGCCTGGCACTGCCATCAAAAGGGCAAGTTTTTGGTTAGCTGGCATTATGTCTGAGAAACCAAAAAGAAAAACTGGCCCACTGGGTTTCAATGACTGTGATGTCTGTGGGGACGCCTTTGCCAAGGCTGACCCACACACCACTTGTGTCTATTGTCTGGGGTTGACCACCTCCTGTCAGACTGCCAGGTGTAAAAATTTCCTGCAGCCACCCTGGAGAAGAGATTGGGCCGCTCAGGGAACAGAGGCCAAAAGTCCGCTGACCTGATGGCCAGCCCGGTTCAGTACCCACTGGACCAGAGGGAGTGCCTCTGACCAGGGTGAGACTTCCTCGCAAAGGAAGACTGGTTCAGAGGAACCAGTCCCAAGTAAAAAGACAAAGAAATCAGGAGGTTTGGAGTCCAGAATTGTGTCTCCAACTGCTGCAGAGATAGCTAAAGCCATTCAGATTGTCCAGTCACTGTCTCAGGGATCTGTAGAACCACCAACAGTTGGTAAAAGGTTGGTTCGTTCTCAGTCCCAGTGGTTCAGGATTTTGAAGTTGAGGATTTTTATGAACCACAGGAGGGGAGGAGGAATTTGATCAATATATGTGTGGCTGGAGGGTCTGGACGTGCCATTGAACCGGGCATTTCTCCAGACAGACCTTAGAATCTCCCCTATTCTGTCTGAGTCCCCTTCTTTCTTTATTTTTACAAAGGTTGCAGAAACCCTCCAGCTTCCTTTAGAGGAGGCTGTGGATGAGCAAGAGGAGCCTGATTATGTGGAAATGATGGATATTCCAGAGTCTAGGAGGTTGTCTATTCCTTGCATAAGTCATTTAGGAAGCAAACAACAAAGATTTTAAAAATCCTCATTCTGTCCCTCCTGTAGATAAAAAAATGGACAGAAGGTATACTTTGTCAGGCTGGATACAGACTTCCTTATTGAGCAGTGTAGTCATGTAGGTGTGGTACAAGCTGCAGCCTGTGACAAGGCTAATATTCCTCTGGCCTCACATCCTCCTGATAAGGATTCTAGGAAGATTGATGCCATGGGAAGAAACAGTATATGGCAGCTTCTTTGGGACTCAGGCAGGCAAATTATATGGCTTATGTGGCTAGATATCAGAAATCTAGGTGGGACACAGTATTGAAGTTAGCCAAGCAGGCCCATGGCCAGCTGGCTAGTGAGTTGGAACAGGTGGCTGCTGATGGCATTGAAGCCTCTAAAGTTCAATTTCATACTGCTGTTGATGTTAATGATGTTTCCTCCAGGGTCATGGCCACTTCTGTAGTTTTCCGTGGGTTGGCATGGCTCAGATGCACTAATCTGTCCCAAGATACTCAGTCAAAGGCTATGGATTTTCCTGTAGTGGGAAATTCTCTGTTTGGGGAGCAAACAGAAAATTATATGAAAAAGATGGATGAATACAGAACTACCTACAAAAGTGCCCAGGCTAAGGAGAAGCATGCCATGCCACAAAGGCATGCTCCCAGAGGTAGGGGCAGACCCTTTTCCAGGCCTTTTTACCAATTTCAAGCCTCCTCTGCTGTCTCGCAGAGGGGTTTCTTCAGAGGCAGGGGTAGACGTGGCGCAAGTAGACCGTCTCCCTTCCCTCAGCCTAAGGCTGCTGCTAAGCAGGCACCCTGATGGGGTGCCCAGGGCCGATTCTCCTGTACCAGTGGGGGGCAGGTTGGCCTATTTCAGCCAGAGCTGGCTGTCCCTAACTTCGGCAGATGGGTTCTGGAGGTAATAGGCCAGGGTCTGTTCTCAGCTTCAAATATTTTCCAAAGATGAGAGCCAGGCATTTCCACCTGCAAATCCTTCAGAAGCCCTTGCTTTGGAAGCAGAGGTTTCTTCTCTTCTGGTCTGCAAAGCAGTGGAAGGGTTCCTCCTTGCCATCAGGCAAGGGGCTTTATTCAAGATACTTTCTTACCCAAAGACAGGAGAATGTGGCCCATTCTGGATTTAAGATACTTGAACAAGCATCTGTTGAAACCAAAGTTCAAAATGTTAACTCTGGCAATGATATTGTTTTCCCTAAGGCCAGGGACTGGCTAGCTTCCCTGGACCTCAAGGATGCCTATTTTCATGTTCTGATCAGGCCTTCCCATCGAAAGTACCTCAGGTCTGAACTGCCCTCAGGCCACTACCAGTTCAGGGCAATGCCCTTCGCCTTACCTCTGCGCCAAGGGTATTCACAAAATGTCTCGCTGTAGTAGTGGCTCATTTAAGAAGGCAAGGTTGTTGTGTTTCTACCTGGACGACTGGCTCATTGTGGGTCAGTCTCCAGGTCAGGTGAATCCACTTGCAAGTCACCCAGCAGCTTCTCACTTCTCTGGGATTCCTGCTAAACTTACCAAAGTCAGTTCTGGAACCAGTTCAGGCCCTAACTTTCATAGGCGCAGAATTGAACACAAGGTTAGCTAGGGCCTTTCTTCCCTGAAAGGGTGGACAGACTCTACGCCTGGCATCCTCCTTTACCTCCGTGGTCTCGACCAGCAAGGCATTTTCTGCAACTCCTCGGGCACATGGCTGCTTCCACAGCTGTTGTGCAGGGAGCAAGATCTCCAGATGAGGGACATTCAGTTCCATTTGAGGGCCTATTGGTCTCAGAGGAAGGACCCCTTACCAAATTGGTCCCAGTTACTCAAACCCTGATCCTGGCCTTACACTGGTGGCAGGATCAAAGCAATCTGAAACAAGGGGTTCCTTCATTCCCATTTCTCCCTCCCTCACCCTCACCACGGATGCCTCCCTGTTAGGGTGGGGCTCACCTGGCGACCTTACCACTCAGGGAGTGTGGTCTCCTCAGGAATCTCTGCTCCACATCAATCTTCTGGAACTCAGAGCTGTCTTTTAGCTCTTCGGTCTTTTCAGATTCTGTCCAGAACAAAGTGGTTCAAGTCAGGACAGACAATACCACCACAATGTGGTACATCAATCAAGCAAGGGGCACTCGGTCTTCAGCCTTGTGCACCGAGCAATGAAGTTGTGGTCTCTGGCTTATTCCCTGAACACCTCCCTGATAGCGGTTCATCTCCCAGGGAAGGACAATGTGCTGGCGGACGCCTCAGCAGAATTTCTCTCAGGGCCATCACGAATGGGCTCTGAATCCACAAGTACTGGGGTCTGTCTTTGCCAGTTGGGGCACCTCAGATAGATCTTTTGCGCCCCAGACAACCACCAACTCCTCTTTTTGCTGCAGGCCTCAGTACTGGGCTCAGTCCCTCTGGATGCCTTTCTATTGATTGGAAGGAAGTTCCTGTATGCCTTCCCCTTTCCTCTCCTTTTCAGGGTACTAGTGAAAATCAGATCTCAACCTTGCAGAGTGATTCTGATTGCTCCCAGATTGGGCCAGACAGCCCTGGTACCCTCTGCTCCTGTCCCTGGCAGTCCACCCTGCCCTGAGCCTGCCCAGAGTTCATGACTTACTGGCCTGTGCACAGGGAGAGTGTGGTATCCGGACCTCAAGTCCCTCCACCTCAAGGCTTGGCTCTTGAGGAGCTAGAATTTGCTGATTTACACCTTTCTCAAGGTGTTATGGATATTTTAAAGGCTTCAAGGAAGCCTTCCACTAGGGCCACTTATAATTCTAAGTGGAAGAGGTTTTCCATCTGGTGCTCTGAGAGGCAGATTACCCCAGAATCTGCTGATCTTCCCATTCTTTTGGACTATTTGGTCCATCTGAATTCCTTAGGCCTTGAACCAGCTACCCTGAAGGTTCATCTGGCAGCTGTCTCTGCTTTTGTGTCAGCAGGAAGCCTGCCTCCCTTTCTTCTCACCCTGTGTTCTCCAAGTTTTTTAAAGGGTTACTTCACACTAACCCTCCCTTTGGAAACCAGCTCCCGCCTGGGACCTGAATATTTGCATTGCTCAGTTAATGCAACCCCTTTGAGCCTCTGTCTTCCAGCAGAACTCAAGTATTTAACTTGGAAAACTGTTTTTCTAGTAGCTATCACCTCTGCCAGACGCATAAGTGAGTTACAGGCCCTGTCAGTGGAAGAAGATTTTATCTCTTTCCACAGAGATAAGGTAGTCCTTAGGACTAATAGAAAGTTTTGCCTAAGGTGGTTTCTGATTTCCACCTGAATCAATCTATCTCCTCCCAGTATTTTTCACTGAGCATTCTTCCTCAGGTGAGAGGAGACTGCACAGCTTGGATGTCAAAAGGGCATTAAGTTACTATCTAGAGCGCACCAGAGGTCATAGGTTCGAATCCCTCCAACTGTTTCTTACCTATGGCGAGGTTGGCAAAGGGAAACCTGCCACTAAGAGAACAATTGCAAGGTGATTGTCTCTTGTATCCAATTTTGTTATCAGAAACTGGGTAGAGTACCCCCCTCAGGATTGAGGGCCCACCCACCAGGGTTAGCTGCGTCTCTAGCGGCTGCTAGAGACATTCCTATTCTGGAGATTTGTCAAGCTGCTACCTGAAGACAGTTCACACCTTTACCAAGCATTATTCCTGGATGTCCAGTCAGGAGAGAGATGCTTTCGATTTGCCACAGCTGTGCTTCAGAGCCTATTTCCTAAGTAGGTTTCTGACCCTCCTCCATGGAGGTACTGCTGTGTAATCTGTTATTGTTCTAATATAGCAAGACTTCATGGTGTTTGAAGAAAAATTACTCACCTTAGTAATTGCTTTTCTTCTCATGGAGTCTTGCTATATTATAACCACCTCCCTCCTGCCCCTCTCAGAACTCCTACTTGGGTAGAGGTGGCAAATTGGTGCAAGCACTGTGTCATGCCATTTAGTTTTCCCTAACCCTGTTTTCCTTTGGGTTAGGGATCTAGATTGTTCATTTAGGTTATTTTTATTGCCCCTTCTTGGACTTGAGTCTTGGGGAAGGGGGTTCATATGTGCTTGTTAAGGGTAGAGAAACGAACCATAATACCATCAACCTTTGTTATTATGGTTCTGGGTGTTTTTTGTTGTTTATATTGTTGTTATTACTACTAGTAGGTAGCCATAGGCTAGTGTAGTTTTCACACAGACTTTTTCCGTCCGTTGATGTTGGCTTCGTAAAGATCTGACAGTTTCATTTGAAACTGCCAGATGAGAGCTTTTGGGCACAGCGCCTCGCGCTGTAGAACTCCAGATCTTCTGGAGTTAACTCCTTCCTCTCCGGGGCAGTTCAGCTGCAGTGGCTGACTGCTATTGTTATAATATAGCAAGACTCCATGAGAAGAAAAGCAATTACTAAGGTGAGTAATTTTTTCTTTCTGTTGAATTCTGTTTTTGCTAGTAGTTGGTAAAATGAAAATTAAAATAATGCTTCATTAATTTAACTTGGGGTTTTACTTCTTATAGATTTCTATATGCATGTTTCTGTATCCATATTTTTGTATTCTTTTATATGAATAGTAACTCTTCTAAAATGGAATAGTTTCAATTAAAAAAAAATAAATAATGAAATGGGTAAGTACGAAAACAAATGTCCACCAGTTATTACCAAGGCATCAAAAGGGCCCAGTCAGACTGAAAAAAAAATAAGTTTATGAGTTGGTGGTCAGTTCATTTATTTAAAAGTTGAATACCGACAAAGGCACTCTGAGCTGAGGCTCGTTTCCAGGTGCGACCTGGGGATAGGGGAGAAATGTAAATGCAACAGATGGCAGAGTGACTGCTCAGATGACATGTCAAGGCAAAAAAAAAAGATGTATACCATCAAAAGATGGCTTATACTGTGTAACAAACTGTAAATGGGAGATAAAATGCTTATACCAAGAGAACGGGTCAAGATTGCAAATGTACATGAAGTACTATCAAGCGAGATTTTAGGAAACAAATGAGTTTACTCCAGGCTCATAGGAACTAGCTAGATTGAGGAGGGGGAATTTGAGAGTTACGAGGGCAAGAACAGGGAGGTAAAGAAGTGAGCCGTAGCTGGTGCTGGAAAACAGGGAGGGACTGGGATGAGTGAATTTGAGAGGACAGCTGATCCCAGTGAAAAGGGAAGCGGTAGGAAAAAGCGGATTAGTCTTAAAGTAGTACGGGGGTGTGCAAGTGAGAAGGAGCGGGAGTCCCTGGAACACAGGAGGTAGGAGGATGGATTAGCAGGGGATAGAAGGGAGGATAGAAGGGGAAGGGTCTCAAACCAGTATTTGTCAGTAAGGGCAAGACAGTGCGTCAGATGCTGATAGGGAAGAGAAGTGATGGATAGGGAGGAGTAGAAAGAGCAGTGGTGAGTGCAGAATGGGGAGTTGGAGGCAAAATGATAGGCGTTTAGAAGCATATTGAGCCTGGTGAGGGACACAGCATGGGCAGTGCCATAGACTAAATCAGTATAGTTTAAATACTGGTAGTATCATTTTGGTGACTAAATTGCGGCAAACAGGGAGGGAGAGGGAGTCTTTGTTTCAATACAGGATCCCAAGTTTGGGGCGAAGTCGAGGTGGCTGTCTAGCTAGACCCCAAGATACTTAAATGCTGGTACTACCTCAAGTGAGAGGCCATCGGGGTGGAGAAACGGTGGGGGGACCATGGAGACTTTTTTTTTTTAGTATTAACTCTGAGTTGATTGGTTTGAAACCAACTCACGACGTTGTTGAAATCCTTCTGGAGAGGAGCTTGCACATCTGCAAGGTAGGGTTGTTGAATATAAGTAAAACAGAAGCTAGGACTGATTTGTGGGAGGAGTAGGCAGACTGTCAGGAGCCATGGGCATCCCCTTGTATTGAGAGAGGTACCACATACATTAGAGAATGACTTTTCTAATATTAATAGGATGCTTACATTACAGGTTTACTTACATTTTGTTAAACTGTATATATTCTCATAGTATTGCTGTAAGTATGAAGATAAATATTTACTTGATGTATTGAAGTTTATATTATACTTTAAAATTCAATAAAATGTTATCGATAAAAATCTGCAGGGGAGGGTCCAGATGTATGGATTACAGTATCATCCGTATACATGTGGATGTGAGTATTGGTGCAGACCAAAGGAAGTTCGTTTATGAAAAAGGAGAATAGTATGGAGCCTGCATAGTATAGACCCTTGGGGGACCTCAGCGAGGATAGGGAGAGGGGATGAGATGACCTTTCCTACCTGAACTGACTGTTGCCAGTTAGAGGTAGGAGCGGAACCAGTTTACTGTTGTGCCTGACAAGCTGGCAGAGACTAGCTTGTTTAGGAAGAGAGAGTGGGACAGGGAGTCAAATGCTTTTGCCAAGTCTATAAAGATGACTGCAGTGATATGACCCTGGATCATCCCTGAGAGGATGGACTCCGTAACACACAGTAGGGAGGAAACAGTGGAGGGATTTCTTTGGAAACCAGCTTGGAAGGGAGAGAGAGTGGCTGTGTTGGACAGGAACTCTATTAGTCTTGAATAGAAGAGGGATTCCTGTAGTTTGAGGAAAGGAAGTAGGGATTTGGGCCAGAAGTTACCAGGAAGGGATGGGTTTCCACCTTTGTGGAGGGGCAACACATTAGCTACCTTTCAAGCCATAGGGACAGTGAGTGCAAGAGTGGAAAAGAGGTTTAAGATGTGTGTGAGAGGGACGATGATTGCTGGGGCAGAGATGTGGAGAAGTTTGGGGTAGATGCCATCAGGGCTAGTTTTGGAGGGGTTCAGGGACGATAAAACTTGAAAAACCTCCTGAGGGGAAATGGGGGAACAATAGCCTACAGATGGTGGAGGATCAGGTGAGACAGGCTGAGGGTGATCTGGAAGGGTGCATGTGTTAAAGAATGTATTGAAGATCCTGGTGACAGAAGGGGTCAGAAACAAGAGAGCCATCCACTGCAAGGGATGGGGGTGGGCTGGAATGGGTCAAGAAGGGAGTGGAGCACATACCAGAATTTTGAGGGAGAGTTGCGATTAGCATAGAGGTGGGTCTTAAAATATTTGGCCTTTGTACAGGCATTTTGGAGAGATCTGTATTTATGCAAGTCTGCTTGGGAGTGGGTGGCTTTAAAAATTGGCCCAGGCTCTGTCACTGGCCTTGCACATGGCAATGAGTTTTTTGATGGGGGGGCATTTTGAACCCTGGCTTTTTTAGGGTGGTATGTAGGTTCAGATCTCGGAAAGGATCTTGGTGAAGAGGGTAAGGGAGGCGTTTATATCTGGGGTGAAGTACACTGGAGTCCAGTCTCACTGGCAAAATCGTGAAAGGCATTGGTATCGAGGGTACTGAGGGCACTGAACCAGGTGTATTTGGGAGCTGAGTGGGGGAGATGGACCTTCCTGACACAGTAGGTCAGACAGTGATTACTGAGGGCATCTGGGAGGACACCTGAAGCAATGATGCGGTATGGGTGGGAGGAGAGAATCCAGTCTAGGAAGGAGTGGTCAGAAGAGTGTGGGTTATAGTGGGGTTGGTTCAGATACTAGTTGGGTAAGATTCAGGGACTCTGTTTGAATAGAATGTGTGGATGAGGTGGAGAGCCAGTCTAGGTTGAAGTCTTCTCTGAGGAGGATAAGTTTGCTACAGACAGCATGGGAAGAAATTGAGGTGTCGTAGGAGACTAGGGATGCAGGTGCAAGCTTGGGTGAGGCATAGAGCACACCCATATAGACTGGGTGAGAGGGGAGGGAAAGAGTTGCAATAATAAGTTCATGATGGAGGGATCACGTAGGGAAAAAGAGCAAGAGAGGGA
>CM028136.1:72490000-72717500 GCA_016271365.2 Neoceratodus forsteri
AGGCATTAACATTAGCCACAGTGCTGCTTTCTCTCTCGCTCCTCTACTCCTCCCAAAGGCATCAACATTAACAGCAGTGAGGCTTTCTCTTCCCCTCCTCTGCCCCCCCTCCCCAAGGCATTAACATTAGCCGCAGTGCAGCGTTCTCTCCCGGTCCTCGCTCTCGCTCCTCTACCGCTCCCCCAAAGGCATCAATATTAGCCATGGTGTGGCTTTCTCTTAAAGTCAATACCCAATCCCCATGCCGGCAATACAGACACCCCACACAGCCACTTCCTGCCCCTTGCCATCCAGGACACTGGGTAGCCCACTCCCAGTGTCCCCCTATCTGTACCCCCTCAATATTCTGGGATGCTGGGAGCCCACTCCCAGTATCCCCAAAAATAATTTAGAAATGGGCAGACTGGATGGGCCAAGTGGTCCTTATCTACCGTCATACAGTTTCCCTGAAATAAAGAAAACCATCTCCCGACATTTTTTTTTGTGTAATGCCCTGAAAAAAAGAAAACTGTCCTTCATCGTCTCCCATGTTCCTCCCCATTCCCACCCTCCCTCTGCACACCCACCTCCCACACCCCTTACCCCATACTTACCTCTGGAGGTTAGCGACTGCGATCGTCTGTGGACTGGGACATGTCTGCACTCTTCGTAGGTGAACCACAAACTGAGACATCAAGGTAAGTGCTGTATAATGTCCGTCAATGGAATTTTGAACTTATGTTGATATCTTGGTAATCTTTCAGACTTTTTGCACCACGTTTTCAACATGGGCTTTTTGAGACCCCATCTCATGAACACTGTCACTGTCATCTTGTTAATCGGACCCATAAGGTGATTTCACAGTCACTGCATGGAATCACCTTTTGGGGCCGATTAACGAAATGGCAGTGCCAATATTCATGAGGGGAGGCTCCAAAAAGCCCATGTTAAAAATCTGCTGCAATAAATCAAAAAAATGACTGTGTTACGAGTGTGCATTGCACAGTTTATACGCATGCTCGTAACTTCACCAATTTGTAATATTTTCATTCCAGATTTTCAGCATTTCTATTTTTTCATACCTTCTCATGAACAGTGCAGCTGTCATTTATCACATCCTGGCCAAAATGTGTTTTTACAACTCTGGCGCAGAATTACGCAGTCACTGTATGAAATCACCTTTCCAAAACTGATTCAGGAAACAACAGTGCTAGTGTTCATGAGGTGGGGTACCAAAAAGCCCATGTTGAAAATTTGGTGGAAAAATTCCTAAAAACAACCTTGTTACACAGGTTCGTTTAAATTTTCCTACACACACACACGTAACTTTTATAACTTTTATAATTTTCAATACTTTCACTCCAAATTTTAAACATAGCCATTTTTCTGCACCACCTCATGAACAGTACAGCTGTCATTTTTCTCGTCCTGCTCAAAATGTGTTTTTGCACTTGTGGCATGGAATGGCGCAGTTGCTGAGCAAAATCACCTTTCCGGACTGAGCAACAATATGATAGTGCCACTGTTCATGAGGTGGAGTCCCAAAAAGCCCATGTTGAAAGTTTGGAGCGAAAATATCAAAACACACTCGGGGCGTTAGGGTTTCCAACTGTAACACTCCACCCCCCACCCTGCAGGGACTGACAGGCATTGGGGGTGTGCCTTGGGGTCACTGGCCATAACGCTCATGCTATTCCACCCCACCCCGCAGACAGTGACAGTTGTTGGGATATGCCTTGGGGTGTTTGGCCCTAACATTCACCCCATTCTCCTATACTGCATCCATCTCAGCTTATTTTCTTATGAAATGGGGAGAGCGTTAGGGCCGAAGACCCCAATGCACACCGCAATGCCTGACAGTGTCTGCAGGGTGAGGTGAGGTGGAATGGCGTGAGTGTTAAAGCCGATGTCCAAAAGGCACATCCCCAACACCTGTCAGTCTCTGCAGGGTGGGGGTGGGGGCTGGATGTTAGGGTTGGAACCCCTAATGCCTCAGTAAGGAAGTAAATCAGGGAGGGGCGGTGGACGTTACCTACCTTGATTTCAGGAAAGCCTTCGGCACCGCCCAACATAAAAGGATGATTAACAAGATGGGTAGTCTGTCCACGGGGCACCAGCTGATAAACTGGGTTAGAAACTGGCTGATGGACAGGAGGCAAAGGGTGGTGGTAATGGGATCCAATCTGAGGAGAGGGTGGGTGACCAGTGGGGTACCTCGGGGATCAGTTCTGGGACCAGTCCTGTTCATTGTCTTCATTACAGACACTGCAGAAGGGCTAGAAGGAAAGGTCTGTTTGCTGATGACACCAACGTCTGTAACAGAGTGAATACTCCAGAGGGGGTGGAGAAAATGAGCAGGGACATGGAGAGGCTTGGAAAAATAGTCTGAGGTGCGACAACTGAGGTTCAATGCAAAGAGGCCTAAAATAATGCACCCGGGGAGAGTTACAGGATGGGGGGAAGTGCTGACAATCACCAAGGAAGAAAGGGACCTAGGAGTTATCAGTTCTGATGACCTAAAGGTGTCAAAACAGAGCATAAATGTTGCAAGGCAGGCCAGTGGCATGCTGGGGTGCATAGGCAGAGGTATCACTAGCAGAAGGCTTGAGGTGGTGATGCCATTTATAATACACCAGTGAGGCCTCACCTACAGTACTGTGTGCAGTTCTGGAGGCTGCAACTGTGCAAGGAAATTGACAGGGTGGAGGAGGTCCATAGAAGGGCAACCAAGGTGGTACATGGCTTGCAACACAGAACATATCAGGAGAGATTAAAGAACCTCAATATGTACTCACTGGAGGAAAGGAGGGAGCATGGGACCATGATAGAAACGTTCAAGTACCTCAAGGGCACAAACAAGGTGCAGGGGCAGATGTCTTCCAATGTAGGAGTACAAGAATGAGGAGGCATGATATGAAATTGGACAGGGGTAGATTAAGAGGAAATGTGAGAAAAGTTTTCTTCATGGAGAGGGTGGTGGTCACATAGAAACAGACTTTGATGGCAGATAAAGACCGCTTGGCCCACCCAGTCTGCCCGTTTTCCTACCTATTGGATAAGCTGCAGATCCTAGTTAACCAACAGCCTACTTCCTCCTACCTCCCCCACCAGAATTGCCTTCTTGAATTCCCCCATAGTTTTTGACCCCACGACCTGCTTAGGAAGGCCATTCCATGTGTCCACCACCCTATCTGTGAAAAATACTTCCTACATTGCTCCAAAGCCATCTCCCCCCATCTTCAAATTGTGTCCCCTTGTTCTTGCGCATCTCTTTTTCTGAAATATGTTACCCTCTTGGACTTTGTTGATTCCCTTGAGGGACTTGAACGTTTCTATCATGTCCCCCCTTTACCTCCTTTCCTCGAGGGTATACATATTAAGCTCCTTTAGTCTCTCTTTGTATGACTTCTGGTGCAGACCGTGCACCATTTTAGTTGCCCTCCTCTGGACTGCCTCCATCCTGTCTATGTCCTTGTGGAGATGGGGTCTCCAGAACTGCATGCAATACTCCAGATGGGGTCTCACCAGCTGTCTGTACAGAGGGATAGCAACCTCCTGTTTTCTACTAGTGACGCATCTCCCTGTGCATCCCAGTATCCCCTAGCCCTCCTTGCTGCCCTCTCGCATTGCTTGCCCACCTTTAGGTCATCTGGTATATCTACCCCCAGGTCCATTTCCATTTTTGTTGTTGTTACTGCCCCCTTCCCACTCACCCCCCAACTCTGTACGCTTCCTCTGAGTTTTTGCTTCGCAGGTGCATTACTTTGCACTTCTTTGCACTGAATCTAAGCTGCCATACTTTTGACCATTCCTCCAGCATTGCCAAGCCCTATCTCATCCTTTCCACACTCACCCCCCCACCGTGTATCAACCCTGTTGCAGATCTTTGTGTTGTCTGCAAAGAGGCATACTTTTCCATCCAGTCCCTCCACAATGTCACTTAAAGTTACATTAAAGAGGATTGGTCCCAGTACTATGAACATACGAACATGCCAGCAGAAGCAGGCCTTGCAGTCTATCAAGTCTGCTCAATTGTTCAGCTAGCCCCTCATCTCGCAGTTGCCCCACCCTCCCCCTCATCATAACCCTCACCCTCACCCTGTCCCGGCCCCTCTTAAAGTTACCCACTGTACAACAGGCAACCACCTCCTCGGGCAGAGTATTCCACCTATACCACCACCCGTTCAGTGAAATAATGTCTCCTGATTTCCCTCCTGAATCTTTCCCCCTCCAGTCTTAGCTGATGCCCTCTCGTATCCCTCCCCCTCCTAATCCAGAAAATCCCTTCTGTATTAAATTTGTTTATCCCCCTGAGATATTTAAAGATTTCAATCATATCCCCTCCATCCCTCCACTCCTCCAGGGAGTACATGCTTAGCTTGCCCAATCTCTCCTCGAAGGACTTCCCCTCCAAGCCCATTGCACCCCCTCCAACAATTTTATATCCTTCTTCAGGAACGGGTGCCAGTACTGCACGCAGTATTTCAGGTGTGGCCTGACCAGAGACCTGTACAGAGGAAGGATCACCTCCCTATTTCTGGAGGAGATTCCTCTCGTTATACACCCTAGCATCCTGCTGGCTTTCACTGCTGCCTTCCTGCACTGGTCTGAGTTGTTCATGCTGCCTGGTATGAGCACCCCCAGATCCTTTTCCTCCTCGATGCTTTCGAGCTGCACCCCTCCCAGTTGATAGCTCCTCCCCTGGTTCCTAGCTCCAAAGTGCAGTACCTTGCACTTCTTGGCATTGAACCCCAGCTGCAATGTTTCTGACCACTCCTGTAGTTTTGCCAGGTCCTCCTGCAACCCTTTCCACCCTTCAATGTCATCCACCACAACTCCCATCTTCGTATCATCCACAAACAGACTGATCCTACTCCATATCCTGTATGAGATATCCACTATAAATATCCCAGACAGCATTGGTCCCAGTACCAATCCCTGTGGCACCCCGCTTGTCACCTCCCTCGATGTTGAGAGTTCTTCCACCATCACCACCCCCTGCTGCCTACCATAAAACCAGATGACAATCCATTTGATCATTTTTGTTCCCACGGCTATGTACTCCATCTTCCCCCCAGCCTCCCATGGAGCACAGAATCAAATGCCTTGCTGAAGTCCAAATACAGGACATCCACCACATGTCCCCTGTCCAGCTCCCTGATCACCCAGTCATAGTACTCAATTAGATGCGTCTGGCAGGATCTGCCCAAGACAAACCAGTGTTGCTGTCCATCTAGGAGACCATTTTCCTCCAGAAAGGCCATGAGCCTCTCCTTTAGGATTGTCTCCATGACTTTCCCCACAATTCAAGACAGTATAGTGCAGTGGTTTAAGGCTCTGAGCTGCAAACCTGGAGACCTGAGTCTGAATCCCACAGCCCCCACTTGCATACTGTGTGACTCTGAGCAAGTCACTTAACTTTCTTGTGCTCCCAGGTCACACTTGTAAACAAGCTTTCAGCTTATTGTCTCTCTCCTGGTTAAAAAAAAATATTGAAGAGAGGCTCACCAGTCTGTAGCTGCCTGGTTCATCCCTATTGCCATTTTTGTGAATGGGCACCACATGGGCCATTCTCAAGTCTTGTGGTACACATCCTGTGTCCAGGGAGGTATTGAACAGGTCAGCTCAAGTGGCCCTGCCAGGATCTCTGCTAGCTCCCTGAGTACCCTAGGGTGAATGCCTTCCGGTCCCAGTGCCTTGTCCGCCCTTAGTCGTTCCAGAACCCTGTCCTCTGTAATCCTTACGTCAGTCACCTCTTCCAACTCCACCCCTCCCTTGAGGTATCTGCCCCCCTTTCTTCCTTGTGAACAGAGCAGAAGTACTCATTTAATGCCTCTGCCTAATTCACCCCTTCCCACCCACCCTTCTTTCTTCTTAATCCTTACAATCTGGTCTTTGTTTTTCCTTCTTTCGCCAATGTATCTGAAGAAATCTTTTTCACCTTCCTTGATACCCTGTGCCAGTCTCAGCTCTCTTGAAGCCTTGGCTGCTCTGACTAACCTGGTGACCTTCCTGGACTTCTTTGCATACTCATCCTTGTCATCCCCCTCATGATTCCTTGAATTTCCGAAATGCCCTTTTTTTGGCTCTCACTCCCTCCATAACCTCATGAGTCAACCAACTGGACTTCTTTGCTTTCCCCTTCTTACTCCGTGTCCTTGTACAAGTCCCAATGGCCTCCATCAGCCATTTCTTAATAAGCTCCCATTTCTGACTAGCATCCACGTCTGGTTGAATTCCTGCCCGATACTTACCCAATACTTTCCCCATCCTTTCAAAGTCTGCCCCTTTAAATTCAATCACCCTGGTTCCAGTACCCCTTTCCCTACCCATATTGAGCATGAACCACACTGAATTGTGGTCACTCCCAGCCAGGGGGTCCTCCACCCCTAGATCCCTTACCACCCCCCATTTGAAAGTACCAGGTCCAGCATCCTCTCCAACCTAGTCAGTTCATGTACCAACTGTACTAGGAAGCTGTCCTGAAATGCTTCTAGTAGTACCTGCTCCCCTGCACTCATGGTGGTCAGAGTGGTCCAGTCCACCACAGGTAGGTTGAAGTCCCCCACCACCACTGTGTTCCCCTTCCTACAGACCCTTCTGACTTGCTAGCCTAGCTCCCTAGCCAGGTCAGCCCCTTGCGCCGGTGGTCTGTATACTACCTCCATCCTTAGTGTCCAACCCCTCCAGTCCTGGATCAGCATCCGTAGGGCCTCTGTCATGCCTTCCTCCTCCCTTATATACCTTATCCCATCCCATACATACATTGCCATGCCCCCCCTTTCCCCTTAGCCCTATCCTTCCTGAATATTCTATACTTCTATACCCTGGTATCATCATATCCCAGTCTTGGTACTGGGTGGTCCATGTTTCTGTGATGGCCACAATGCCAAACAACCCCCCCCACATGCACACACTGCCAGGAGAGCCTGCAACTCAACTGACTTATTACCTAGACTCCCTGCATTCAGCGTTACCATCCTCCACCCTGTTTCCTCCTTTACCTTTCCCTGTTTTTCCCCTCCTCCTCCTCTTCCCCATGCCCCTACCCTGACCTCCTCCCTATTAGCGGGGGGGGTAAGCGTGTCTGGCTCATTGTTGTCAATGCACAGGTCAGGAAGCATAGGAAAACCAGGAGCAGTTGTAGAATTTGCGAAGAGTATTTATTTGTACTAGCAGTAACATTTAAAAAAATAAACTTGTTCCTTATAACTCTTTGTAAGGCAGAATAAATAGATAAGATCCATCTGAGTTTTCCTTCAGTCTCCGTCTCTTGCAAGAATTTGCAGCTCTGTCTTATAAGTCTTTGCAACCCCACTGCTTAACAAGCATCCTGTTTTTTTCTGAAATGTTCTTGAAAATATCAGGCAGGTGCAAGCAAGAACACAATGTCCCAGAACTGAGGCCTCTTCTCCACAGTTTCCCCACAGTTTTTGAAAAAGGCTTAAAAATTGCATTTCAGGTTAACCCCTTGAGTTCCAAATAGCTCTGCAATCATCTAAAACTATAATTATGTACATTTCAACAGTAACACAATATAATTTCTAAACAAATGGATCCCAATATCAGTTACGTTTCCACATAATGATTTGCATATATTTTTATGCCCGAAGATATGCAAGGGAGGAAGAGACAGAACAGCAAGGGAAGACTGAGAGACAGTGAGAGGCAAAGAACTACGAGATTGTCAGAGTAATCAAATCCTAGGTCTCACGGAAAAATGTGATTGTGCAACCAGACAGACAAGAAACAGGAAAGGAAAGAATAGAACAAATCCCTGCATTCAAACTCTCCATAAAAACTGGGACAGGGTCCTATTCAACCCTGTCACATACGCCCCCTCCTTAAGAGGGAACCTGTTTTATCAAACAGGTTTCCAAAATGTTCTATTAATTCTGTACTAGCATTAGCTTCTAACTTTCAGAAATTAAACACATGTGCAGTATCTTTTTTCCTATAACAGTACAGCCAACAGTAAAGTTTTAACTCATAAATTTGTTTTTCAACCTTCAGAACCCTTAATTTCTGATCCATGTATTGACAGAAAACCAGGATTGCTATTCTCTTTACCAGACTTGTGTATCACCTTGAATTTAAATGGCTGTAGTGCCAGGTACCACCTCATGATTCTGGAATTTTTATCTTTCATTTGGTTAAGCCAACAGAGAGGATTGTGATCTGCTGTAAGTACAAAGTCATTTCCTAGCAAATAAAACTTAAGGGACTCCATGGCCCACTTTGCTGCTAAACATTCCTTTTCAGTGGTGGAGTACCTTTTGTCTCTGTCATGCAACTTCCTATTCATGTACAGAATCGGATGTTCTGTCCCACCTATATTTTGATTCAGGACTGCACCTAGGCCTACCTCTGATGCATCTGTGTGTAACAAAAATGGTTTCTCAAAGTCTGGGCTTCTTAAAACAGGGGCTGAACATAATGTAACCTTAATAGCTTGAAATTTTTCGTCACACTCTGGGGTCCATTTCACAATATTTGGGTATCGTTTTTTCATGAATTCAGTGAGTGGAGTAGCTAACTCAGCAAAGTTGGGAACAAATTTCTGATAATAACCTGCTAGCCCTAAAAATGACCTGACATGTTTCTTTGTTTTAGGGACAGGGCTGTTAGCTACAGCATCTATTTTAGAAATTTCTGGCTGGGAGTCACGTGGTGCAGGTTTCATGGCGGCTGCCTGATTGCATTTGTCCCGGCCTCCCGCTCCATTACGAGCCTACTTTACCCAGTTTAGAGGGACTTACACCACCACTAATTTACAAATTGTGAGCCTGAAGATTGTTAGAGTACCTTGTGAGAGTCTCCGGAGCCGATGGATGCTGAGATGAAAAAACCCCATGAAGCACACCGCGGCATCTGGCCAGGGCCGCACCTAAAAGCCAGAACTTCTCCGCGGGCAGGAGGACCAGAAAATGAATCTGCGGCAACTCGGATAAGGGCCCCTGACACTGGTGCAATTTTTAGCCGAGATTAACCCTTCCGCTCCGAGCTGTGCACAGTGACTGAGGAGCTAAAGGCAGTTACTCAGGCGTTGGAGGACCTATCTCGCCCGAACAGGGAGACACGGAAGTAGGGTCGCCTCGCTAGAAAGACGGATGGAGAAACAAGAGCTAAGTCTACTAAGCAAAACTGAACAAAATGGAGATGAAGATAGAGGACCTGGGGAAGAAGCAGGTGCAATAACATGATCATTGTCGGTCTCCTGAAAAAAAGAGGCCACGCGCTGCTCGCGTTTATCCAGAAGTTCCTCCATTGGATTGCAGGCCCACGCCTCGGGGCAACTATACGATAGAGCGGGCTCATCGTGCGTTAAGGGCCATGCCTCCTGCCGGCTCTCCGCCTCACATCCTGATTTTCCGCTTTCTAAATTATCAGGAGAGACAGTATGTCTTAACAAAAATCAAAGACCTCAAGGAAGTTCGGTGGGAGGGGTCCTTACTGAGAATTGCCCAGGATCTCCCATTAACTGTACGTCAAAGGAGAGCGGAGTATCATCAGGTAGTTACCAAGCTGATAGCCGCAGGTATCCGCTCTCATATGGGGTATCCAGCGCATCTGCAGGCGGTCCTGTCTGGCCAGTGGACCAGCTTCGAAAATGCTCATGCTGCGGAAAAAGGATTACAAGAGGCCCTTCCGGATTTGTTCAAAAAAAGGTAAATATTATATCAATGTAGTGTTGCAGGCTCATCATGAAGTGTAAAGAAATGTATTGCAGTAGCCCGAAGTGGAGAGGTTGATGCACTCGCGGGGCAGTTTGTAGGAATTTGCTGCGAGCTGCTATTGCTGCGAGACCCCGAAATAGTCAGTTCCATTTGAGAGAGGAGGACTGTTTAAGTGCACCTCAAGGGATGTCCCTTTATGTTTATTTTTTGCTTTGAACTCTCTGGAACAATAAACGAAACCCGAGATTCGGTTGGTCTACACCTAAGTTTTCTGGGAGTTGCGATCCTGTGGGAAGGTGGCAGTGTATCACGACACCCCAGGAAGCTTCACTTAAGCATCAGCGTGACCTGCTGAGATTTGCTTTAAATATCATGGCGACATCTTTCAGCTTGGCAAGCTTACTAGGGGGCTGTTGAAAGTTCACCCGGTGGAATGTGTGCCCATTTTCTCCAATGGCATTGTCCGACTGACTGGATCCGGAGTTGTGGGGTCCCGTATATGGAAATTTGTGGACCAAAACTTTCCTGTGGGGTCTTATCGGAAGTTGGTAAGGTCGTCCTGACCGGTAGCCACCAGAGAGACCTTCAGTACCTCGTTTCTTCACCGTGAAGCCTCTGCAAGGGAGTTTCGACAGTTTATCAACCCTGTATTCCCTGGTTTCTGCAAGCTACAACCTTGGTGCCTCACTCCCCCTGGATTACACCTCATCTTCCCCCCCTTTTTTCCCTTTATTGTTGTTGTCTGTTTACTCCCACTATAGGTACCCGGAGACCACTTGAGGTGCTGTTTCTTATTTGGGGAAACCAGTCTTTTTGGGGAGTGTTCAAAATATGCCATGTGTGTTTCTCCCCACCAGTTGTTTGCTATTGGACTGCATGGACATGAGCTTCTGGACATTTTCCACACGGATTTTCAATATTTAAATAGTTAGTGTGTTCTGTATTCCATAGAGTTGTTTAACGGCCTGGTAAACGGGCTGATAGTTTAGAAGTACAGTAGCAGGGATTAATTGGGTGTATGTAGAGTAGTTGGGGCAGTGTGGTTTAGTTAGCGAGGAGGGACCATCCCATTTACATTTTACTGTTAACACTTTACCAGGTCGGGGGATGGTCGGATTGTTAAGTCTCCTATTCAGAAGTGCAGTAGATCTGGAGTGGACATGCCCCAGGAGGGTTGTATTCTGGGATGCTGGGTGGCTCTTTCTTGGGGGGCGGTTAAGTCTTTTGGGCATGGGAAGGTATAGTTAAGGGATTTGTAGTAGAGTAGTCCTTCTTTTTCCGTTAGGCAATTGTTCTTTGCGCACAAGAGGAGGGGCTGGGAGGAATCGGGAGCTTTGGAACTTGCGAACTCATGGGCCGGGAGGTTGTTTTATGGGTGGGAGGGGTGTGAGCCTCTTTATCAATCTAAGTTAAGGTTCTGGTTGCCAGGCGTGGGGAGTAGGGAAAAAGAGGGGTCATATAGGGATTAGAGAGAGTGGGAGATTAAGGGGATCTGGGTTGCATTAAGACTTGAAGGTAATGGCTTGGGGGGATCTGCTCGTGAGGGAAAGCCTAGGGTGGAAGGTGGATTTGGAATGCAGTTAAATATGAGTAGTCTCCAAATAGAGCACAGGGACAATGGGTAGCATCCAGGAGTTTATCACGTGGAATATTAAAGGGGCTAGGAAGGAATTGAAGCGCCACAAGGTTCTGCAACACTTGCAGTTGCAGAAGGCCCAGATAATATGTTTGCAGGAAACGCATTTATTGGAGAGGGAAGCCAAGGCTTTGAGACGTCAATTTGTAGCTCAGGTATACGCTGCAGGCGATAGCACCGCCAGCAAGGGAGTAGCCATTCTAATATCCAGGAATATCCCTTTTGTCTGCGAGGAAAAACTGGCAGATCCTGAGGGTTGGTACATAATAGTAGTTGGGATTATCAGTCAAACAAGGATGGTGATAGGTAGTATATACGGACCAAATGGAGACTCGCCCCGGTTTTTCGCTGATTTACTAAATGTTCTGTCCCCTTTTCTCCATCTCCCAATGTTGTTGGGAGGTGATTGGAACTTAGTATTCAATACGGAGTTGGATAGAGAAGGTAGGCGAGACAGGGGCCTCTCTCTGGCTCAAAGAGCCCTTAGGGAGTTGGCAGACAATTTGGGCCTGTGCAACCCATGGAGGGTCTTGTGCCCCTCTAGGAGGGAATATACATTCCTGTCTGAGGTCCATAAAACCAGGTCTCGAATCGATTACTTTTTAATGAGTCAGTGCATGCTCCCTGGTCTGATAGATTGTACAATCACGCCGGGGGTCATCTCGGACCACTCTATGATCCGATGTTCCCTAAATCTTGTATCTAATACCCCCAAGCAAACCATCTGGAAGTTAAACAATCAGCTCCTCAGGGTACTGGAGATTAGAGATAGTATAAGCCAGAGTATAGTACAGTACGAGCAAGAGAACTGCAACACGACGGGTAGAGGCGACATTGAATGGAGTGCACTAAAATGTGTATTAAGGGGGGGGCTCATCAAGTTAGCTGCCGCCAGGAAGAAAAAGAGAGAGAGTTTGGCCAAGCAATTGCTTACCCAGATTAGGGACATAGAGAATATTCTTTCAAAGACTACACCAATGGCAATAGAGAAAAGTTGGTTAGCTCCGACACCAATATGACGACATTCTGAGAGAAAAGGCAGAATATGCCATTAACAAAACGAAAGCCCTATATTTAGATCAAGGGGAGAAGACGGGACATCTCCTTGCCATGCGCCTCAAAGCGACCGAAACATCCAGAATCATTCAAAGTATATCATCCCTCACTGATGGGTCTATCAAAACCACCCCTCATGAAATTGCTAAAGAATTCGAGGACTACTACAGGGATTTATATAGCCCCATGCCCAATAGACCCAGTGACGTGGAAATTAGGGCATATCTGTCTGTGTGTAATTTACCTCAGATAACGGAAGAACAGAAAGCAATGCTCACCTTCCCGGTCTCTGACTCTGAAATCCTAAATGCGATTCAGACGCTCCCTGCTGACAAAGCTCCCGGACCGGACGGTTTCTCTCCGAACTTTTATAAATGTTTCAGTAGGCAGTTAAGCCCAGGATTAAAATGGCTTTTTCACAGTATTTTTACCTCCGAAAATATTGATGGTCACCTTTTTGAGTCCCTGATAGTGCTTATCCCCAAAGAAGGGAAAGATCGAGATAAGATTCCAAATTATAGGCCCATAGCCTTAATTAACTATGATATAAAAATTTTGGCAAAGATACTAGCAGCTCGTTTAGCGAAGGTTCTCCCTAGGTTGATCCATCTGGATCAGGTGGGATTCATGACTGGTAGAATGACGTCAGACCATCTCCGCAAAGTATCCCACATCTTCTCAGCTTCCAAAGACAGTAAAATCCCATGTGGTTTGTTGTCTGTCGATGCTGAGAAAGCATTTGACAGGGTGGATTGGAGGTTTCTGTCTTTGACGATGGAGCATTTCGGCTTCCCCGCCTACTTTATAGATATGGTTTTGCGTTACATAGGTCGTCTGCAAAAATATACTGCAATGGAGTTTTTCGGGCAAGCCTGCCTTTGCTATCGGTTACTAAGTAGGGCTGTCCTTTGTCCCCTCTCTTGTTCAATATTTATTTAGAGCCACTGTTGTGTAGTATTAGACAGGAACCTGAAATCAAAGGGATAAAAATTGGATCACTGGAGTTTAAGGTCTCTGCATTTGCGGATGACATCCTACTTCATATTAGCCATCCCCGATCCTCCATTCCAGTTGTGCTCGACCTTATCGTATCTTATGGCAAACTATCCAACTATAAAATCAACATAGGGAAAACTCAGTTTTTCCCGCTTAATGTTAAGGTTTGTAAGTCAGATATCTCGCAGCTGGGGATTCATTGGACCCCTCTCACCTTGAAGTATCTTGGCATCACTTTGGCCACTTCAGAGGCCAAAATGGTGAGACTTAATTTGGATGCCCTTAAGGTAACTATAAAGCAAGACCTGGAAAGATGGGGCAAACTTCCGCTCTCTCTCTGGGGAAGGGTCAATATAATAAAGATGAATGTGTTGCCGAGGAATTTTTACCCTTTAAATATGCTTAATGTATGGTTACCCTTAAAGTGGCACAGAGCACTCCATTCAATTATCTCGGACTTCATCTGGGGAAAGAAAACACCCCGCAGAGCCTATCACAAACTCACCGCTCCCAGGGAGAAGGCGGTTTAAGGCTCCGACTTGGACTATATCACTGGGCAAGTAACCTTGTAAATACATACGCTGGCTTCCTGCCCCAGGAACCTGGAACTTTATCGTATGCCCCTTCCTGGGTTAGTTGGAAACAGAGTTAATAAAGGAGGCCGCATGGACCCGAAGGCTCTTCTTTTATCCCACTAAATCTTCTCCCTCTAGCCTAGCAGCTACCCCAATTAAACTCTCCCACGACGATATTCACCAGTGTGCCTCTTTTTTCGCTACTCCACATGTGCAGATAGTTTTCAACTAATATGCCATAACCCTAATCTGAGGATTGGGGGGAACATGATAAAGGAATCCTGGCTTCCTTTTTTGAAAGGGTTAAAGGTGGCTGATATCATGCAAGGTGACAGGTGCTTAACAGTCACAGAAGTTTTAACAAAGTACAATATAGGGCCTAACCAATCCTTTAAAATATACCAACTCACTCACTTGCTGGGGATTTTCAAGTCTAAATTAAAAGAGGGAAAGATCAATGGGACATGGTTTGAGCCCCTGATCCGCTGGGTTTGGGAACCGCATGCAGTCTCCAAGGTTTACAAAGCACTATTTGAACAAGTTTACACAGATACTGGTAACAAACCGAGGTTTTAAGCGAACTGCTTGGAGATCAGGACCGAACTGGGACCTTGTTTGCGTCATATGTACCAGTGTATTACCCAGGACAGATTATATTATGCAATACCATTTTTAAATAATTGTTCTGACGCCTTCCAAGTTATACAAGATTGGGCGTGCCCCAGACATTCTATGTACCCGGTGTCATCAAACGGTGGGTGACCTCAAGCATATTTTTTGGGATTGTCCACCGGTAAAAGAGTTGTGGGACCAAATTAAACACAAGGTGGACTCAGTATTGGGCATTGAACATTGCTTCACTCCTGAAATCTGTCTAATAGGGGATTATACTGGTATTGCTGTTAGGACCCGAAGATACTATATGGCCTTGATTTCGTCTTCGGTCAAGAAAATAGTGTTAAGGCACTGGTTGGATAATACCTCACCCAGTTATGTGGAATGGTTACAAGAACTGCTTTTTAATTTAAGCATGGAAAAGTTTGGGGCTGTGAGGAGGGGAAGTCTTTCGAAATTTGACTGAGTGTGGGGCCCCCTCCAGGCCCTTTACTTGTTCCATTCATAACTAGCCTTTGTTGGGTTAGTAGACCCTGGTTCGTTCCCTCACGAGCAGATCTGCCTCAGTCTTTGCAGTCCTGGGGAGGGTGGGCAAGGGAGGTTAGGTGGGTAATTAGGCTGGGGGGAGTTAACAATATGAAATTGTTCTGGTCATTTACCAATGGAATACTGTAAGTGGCACTGTGCTGTCACGGATCATTTTCTGTAAGGTTTGGTTGTTTTACCTGTGTGCCGACTGTCTGTCAATAAACTTGAATTTAAAAAAAAAAAAAGAAATTTCTGGCTTAACTTCTCCATTTCCCAACACATAGCCCAAATATCTGGTTTCCTGCATGCTCAATGCATATTTGGTAGGATTAATAGTCAGATCTGCATTTTTGATAGCTTGGATAACTGCTCGTAGGTGTTTCAGGTGGCTTTTCCAGTCTGGACTGTACACTACAACATCATTCAGGTACACAGCCCAATAACCAGTGTGAGGTGATAAAATTACATCCATATACCACTGGAATGTAGCTGGCACACCATGTAAACTAAATGGCATGGTGGAAAACTGATAGAATCCAACAGGGGTGGCAAATGCAGTTTTGTCTCTGGATTCTTTAGCTAAAACGATTTGCCAGTAACCCTTGGTGAGATCAAAGGTACTGTTATACTTTGCACTCCCCAGTCTGTCCACCCAATCATCTATTCTGGGCATAGGATAACTGTCAAATTCTGACACTTGATTAGGTTTCCTAAAAATCAAGGCAGATTCTAACACCCTCTTCTTCTTTTTTTTTCACAATTACCATTGGAGATGACCAAGCACTCCTCGACTCTTCTATGATACCCAAGTCTTTCATTTTTTGTATTTCCTTAACCACGTCAGCTCTTAACCTCTCTGGTAACCTGTATGTCTTTTGTCTAATAGGACAAGCATTCCTTGGCACTATCATGTGCTCGACCTTTTTGCTTGGCCTGGTATTGTGGTAAAAGTACTGTTAAATGTCTTTAGCATATTATGAATTTCTGAAGTTCTGAGGTTAAGGAAACATTCACCTTTACAGCATCAGCAGTTACAGTTTGTTCCAGTATATCATAAGTTACATCAATATCTTCCTTATCAGTTTCTGGTAAAACTAGCAAAGCAGCTTTTGGCATTTTTTCAACCAATTTCTTGAGGAGGTTAGTATGGTATATCTTAGTAGGATTTTTCCTGTCAGGGGTAGTTAGTGCCAGTGTATCTAAGCACTGTATCAGGTCCTTGCCACTTCATTAACAGTTTATTTTCTGTTGTGGACAACAGTACCAAAACCTTTTCACCTGGCTCAAAAACCTTTTCTTTTACCTCATGGTCATAATAGACCTTCTGCTGGCTTGGGGCCTTTTACTGATTACTATGGGTGATTTCAACATATTTTGCCAACTTCTTTCTTAGGGCACTCATATAAGACTGCATAGATTGTTTCTGAGTGGGGTTATCTTCCCACATTTTTTTATCACATCCAGTGGCCCTCTTGGCTGCCTACCATACAACATTTCAAATGGTGAAAACCCCATTGATGCCTATTGCACTTCTCGGTTAGCAAAAAGTAGGTAAGGCAAGTATTGGTCCCAGTCTTTCCCTTCTCCTTTTACAAACCTTTTTAACATGCGTTTTAGGGTTTGGTTAAAATGCTCAACAAAACCGTCTGTCTGAGGGTGATGGGGAGATTCTTATGGCAGTGATACCTAGTAATCTGTACAGCTCCTTAAGTAATGCAGCACCAAAATTACTACCCTGATCAGTAACAATTTCTTTAGGTATGCCCGCTCTGATAAAAATTTTTGCAAGTTCTGCCGCAACTTTTGAAGCTATTACAGCACGCATTGCAACTGCTTCTGGGTATCAAGTAGCATAGTCGCACACTACCAGGATAAATCTATTACCCTTTTACTTTTGTCTAAAGGACCAACCACATCCATTGCAATTCTTTCAAAAGGCGCATCTATCAAGGGTAGGGGCACCAGGGGCACATCGTCTTTTCTAGTGACTGGGGCTACTTTCTGACACTCAGCACAGGAATTACAATAGGTAGCAACATCTTCATGAATTCCAAGACAGTAAAAACTATACAGCAATCTGGCAAGGGTGCAATCCCTCCCTGAGTGACCAGCCATAGGACTATCATGTGCTATCTGTAACAACTCTGTTCAATACTTCTGTGGTATAACCACTTTTTCTGTCTGTTCCTGTGTCTGAGGTTTAACCCAAACTCTGTACAGTAACCCATTACATGTTTTAAACATTGGTCCACCCTGTTTTGGTTTCACCTCCAGCTGCTTAAAATAACATCGGAGAGAAACATTGTTAGTTTGATCTGAAACAAAATCACAATCAGTTATCAGTTTACCTTCTGCATTTTCATATTTTAACCCTTTATGTCCATCAGTCATTTGTTGCCACAGTTTCTTCAGGCATCGTCTTTCTTTCCTGGATTTCCAGATCTTGGAGTTGTGCTCAAACAAGTCCAAATCAAAATCACTGAAAGGAAAAGAGTCCCCACCATCTAACATTTTCTTTGCCTAAGCTCTTGTCACCACAGCTGCTGAAACATTAGGATTTGCTCTTTCTTTGATTAACTCAGTAAATCCCGGAAAGTCATTTCCAATAATCACAGGTATAGGTAACTAAGGTACTACCCCCACTTTCATTTGGTGCGACACACCCTCAGTGGTCCATGTCACTTGGGTGGTAGGATAGTATTGAGTGTCCCCGTGGATGCAGATGACACCAGTACCAGGTCCTTATGCAAAGTGTTTTCCCAACACTTCAACATGCACTAGAGTCTGTCTGCTTCCCAAGTCAGTGAGTCCCTTTACAGTCGTATCCCCCACCTTCACATCTGTTAAGTACTTGTCCCAATTTTCCAAGGACACATCTGCTCCATTGCCACTCTCCTTGCTACGGCAGTTTCTTGCAATATGGCCTGGCTTATTACAGTTATAGCAAATAATGTCTTTGGGCACAGATTTGTTACCCCCACCAGAGTTCTTATCAGACTTGGAGTTTAAATGAGAAAAAGAGTGTCTTACCGATGCTTGTCTGTTACCTCGCTGCTGTGGCATCTGTCTGGCCATTTGGTAGTCCTCGGCCAAAGAAACAACCTTTTCCCCACTTTATGGTCGGTGTTCCTTTACCCAAAGCTGCACATCTGTAGGCAGGATGTTGATGAATTGCTCCATGGCAAATGTGTGGATGATCTGTGGGACTGTTTTGCCCAGTTGTTGTAGCCATTTTATCAGGAGTTCTCTGAGTCGGGTGAAGGCTTCTCGAGGATTGTCGACTGAGTTGTGCTTCAGAGATCGAAATGTCTGCCTGTAGGTCTCTCCTGAGATGTCATACCTTTTCAGGATTTCGCTTTTCACCAGGCTGTAGATTTCTGACTGTGCAGTGTCCATATTGCTGTAGGCTAGTTGCGCTTTCCCTGTCAGGTAGAGTACCAGTCCGATTGTCAATTGCTACTTTGGCCATTGGCAGGCTGTGACAAGTCTTTCAAAAGTTTTCAGGTTTGCCTCAATATCATCCGAGGGACACAACTTTGTAAGTTTAAAGGCTTTTAAGTTGCTTGTGTTTTGTTGCTCATCTGGATCTATGCCAGATCCTCTGCCTTCGATAGCTTGCAAGGCATCCAGCCATCGCTGCTCCTGTCGCTGCATCTCTTCTCTCATCTGCTGCTTCTCTTCTCTCTTCTGTGCTTCTAAACATTTAATTTCTTTTTCTCTCTGCTTCTCAGTCTCTTTTTGTTGTATAGCTCACCATTTGAAAAAGTCCATTGGGCTTTCAGGTTCTGTCACTGCCTGTTCTTTTTCCATAACTTGTGCTGGCTGTACAGTCTCAGCTTGGACTTCTGTCTCTGCTAGTTTGGCTACCATTCTCCTGGTAACCACTCCCGGACTTGCTGCTACAGAATCCATACCTTTCTTTATGCTTCCCTGGTACTAGGTCCAGTACCCACGCACAAAACTCCTGGCTTAGAGTATGCATGGTGTAAATCCCACTTAGGCTGACACCATCTGTCATTGAGGCACAGGTCAGGAAGCATAGAAAAACCAGGAGCAGTTGTAGAATTTGCAAAAAGTATTTATTTGTACTAGCAGTAACATAAAACAATAAACTTGTTCCATATAACTATTTACAAAGGCAGAATAAATAGGGAAGATCCATCTGAGTTTTCCTTCAATCTCTGTCTCTCGCAAGAAATTGCAGCTCTGTCTTATGAGTCTTTGCAACCCCCCTTCTTAACAAGCATCCTGTTTTTTCTGAAATGTTCTTGTAAATATCAGGCAGGTGCAAGCAAGAACACAGTGTCCCAGAACTGAGACCCCTTCTCCACAGCTTCTGCAAAAGGCCTAAAAACTGCATTTCAGGTTAACCCCTTGCGTTCCAAATAGCTTTGCAATCATCTCAAACTATAATTATATACATTTCAATAGTAACACTATATAATTTCTAAACAAAGGGATCCCAATATCAGTATATTTTCACATAATGATTTGTATACATTTTTATACCAACAGATATGCAAGGGAAGAAGAGACAGAACAGCAAGAGAAGACTGAGAGACAATGAGAGGCAAAGAACAACGAGACTGTCAGGGTGATCAAATCCTAGGTCTCACAGGAAAATTTGGTTGCACAACCAGGTAGACAAGAAAAAGGAAAGGAAAGAATAGAACAGATCCCTGCATTTAAACTCTTCATGACAGCTGGGACAAGGTCCTATTCAACCCTGTCACACTCCTCTCTCTGGGATCTCTGCCTACCAACAGTCCACTCGTTACCTCCCATTCCTAGTTTAAACCCACGTTTGTTGCTATGTACCCCTCAGTCCCCTTCTTTAATACTGCCTTCCCCTTCCCGCTCAAGTGTAGCCTGTCCCCTGCATATAGGTCACCATTGTCTCAGCTTCCCCCAGCCACCCACTAACCTGTACCCCTTGGATTGACACCATTCTCCCAGCCATGTATTGAACTCTCTGATCCTCCCCTTCCTTGACGTACTCACGCAGGGCATTGGGAGCACCTCAGAGAAGGCCACCAATTCCCTCCAGTCCTGGAACTGCATTCATGGGGCCTCTGTCCTGCCTTCCTCCCCCTCCTTCCTTATACACTTTATCCCTTCCCACAAATACATTGCCACACACCCCTTTACCTTTAGCCCTATCCTTCCTGAATATTCTATACCCCGGTATCATCATATCCCAGTCCTAGTACTGGGTGGCCCACATTTCCGAGATGGCCACAATGTCAACCCCCCAACTGCGAGGAGAGCCTGTGACTCAGCTGGCTTATTACCTAGACTCCTTGCATTCAGCATGACCACCCTCCACCCCGTCTCCTCCCTAACCTTTCCCTGTCTTTCCCCCTCCTTTCCCCCATACCCTTACCCCAACCTCCTCCCGATTAACTTGGGGGGGTAAGCACGTCTGTCTCCCCTCTCTGGGATCCCTGCCTACCAGTAGTCCACTTGTTACCCCCCACGCCTAGTTTAAACCCACCTTTGTTGCTATGTACCTCTCAGTCCCCTTCTTTAATACTGCCTTCCCCTCCCCACTCAAATGTAGCCTGTGCCCTGCATATAGGTCGTTATTGTCCCAGCTCCCCCCCCAACCACTCACTAACCCATATCCCATGGATTGACACCATTCTCCCAGCCATGTGTTGAACTCTCTGATCCTCCACTTCCTTGCCATACTTGCTCAGGGCACTGGGAGCACCTCCAAGAAGTTCACCGATTCCACTAGCTCCTCACACAACCTTCCCAGTTCCTTGAACCTTTCCCTCACAACTCCCACCCTTTCCCCTATGAGGTCATTCCAACCCATGTGCACCATGAGATGCAGTTTCCTCCTACCCCTCCTTACACACTTCAGAATTAACTACCCCACCCTGCCTGCTGTTAACCCAGGTATGGATTCTACCCATTTGCGACTATGTCTTTCCCCATTACTGCCCCATCTTTATTTTATTTATTTTGTCTAGGATTACAAATATCTTTGAGCCAAGGCTCTTTTACAAAGGTTCCACATCACAGGTTACAGCAGACAACATGAAAGGCAGTATAAACATTGAAGTTGGTTTAAAGACAGCACTTAGCAGCACATAAACCAAGTAAGGAACTAGTGATGAGAAGAAGAGGAAAAAAGGGGGCAGCAGGAGGCTGGGGGGGAGTCACGAGGGAAGAGGTAGAAGGGTGTGGGGGGGTAGGGACAAGGAGGGATGGCAGCCAGGAGGCGTTGTCTGGGGATAAGTGCATAAAAAGGGGCCAGGTGTAGGTAAAGTGTGAAGGAGGCAGTGGCCCCTCAAGATAGACACAGGTGGTGGGAGGACTGTTGATTAGACAAGGCAGTCACAGGTGCTGGAGGCAATGAGTGAGTGATGGAGCCTGGATTTGAAGGCACCGAGCGAGGTGGTTGAGGTGGTGTCACTAGCAAGACCATTTAGCCAGATGGGGGCCCTATAAGCAAAAGATCTTTGACCTCGTGTTGTGCGACAGCGAGGAATTTGAAACAGCTGTGGCTTAGATCCCCTGGTGTTACGACTGCTGTTTTTAGGTTGTAGGAGGGCACAGACTCCAGGTGGTGCAAGACCCATCAAGATTTTCTTTGCAACCACACAGGTTTGGTATTTTATTCGATTGTCAAGCTGCAGCCAACTGGTTTGAGTGTAATGGTCACAAGTGTGTGTAAGACGTTGAGCGCCAGTGATGAGCCGACAGGCCTTGTTGAGGGTGGTAGTTTAATGTCTGAGTGCGGTAGCAGTGGTGGAGCCATAGGTGACAAGGCCATAGTCTATCCAGGAAATGATGGAGCTCTGGACGGCAGCTACCAGGGCCTTGGAGGTTAGGTGTTGCCTGTGGCAAAAAAGCAGGCCAAGTCTGGAGTTAGCAGCTTTGGTAACATTATTAACATGGGCAGCATAGGACAGGTGAGAGTCAAGGGTGATCCCAAGGTATTTGAAGGTTTGTACCTGATTCAGTAGGCCACCTTGACTGGTGTTGAAGGAGAGGTGGAGATGTTTATGTGTATTATGGGAGCTGCTGAAGATCATGGTCTTGTTCTTTTTCTGGTTAAGGATCAGCTTCTGCTTTATGAACCAGATCTCAACCATGGTGAAACCCTGCTGAAGGTTTTTTTGCAGGTGGTTCGGGTCCTGATGGGAGGCTAGGATGACTGCGTCATCAGCATAAAGTATGATTTGTTGAGAACAGGAGTCCGGGAGTGTGTTAAGAAACAAGCTGAAAAATAGTGGGCCCAGAATAGAGCACTGGGAACACCAGAGCAGACAGGTTTAGCATCGGAGAGCACATCCACAATTTTCACACATCGAGACCAGTTTTCAAGGTAGCTTTTAAACCAAGCAACAGATTCAGTGGAGAGCACAGAGTTCTGTAGTTGGCCAAGCAGGAGGCAATGGTGGACAGTATCAAAGGCCTTGGTCAAGTCGATATAGATTGCTGCAGTGAGTGGTCTGCTGTCCAGAGAGCTGTGGATGGCACCAGTGAACTCAAGTAGGGCAGTGGCACTGCTATGCCCTTTTCTGAAGCCATGTTGCTGCCGGCAGAGAATGTTATATTTGACCAATAGTTGGTGAGCTGGTCTGCTACTATCCGTTCCAGTGCCTTGGGGGAGTAGGACAGAGATTGGGCGATGGTTCCTGTGTGCAGTCTTGTCACTTTTATGAATCGGAGTGACTGTGGCTGATTCCCATTTGTCCGGGAACTGGCTAAGGGAGAGGTTACAAAATCCTGGTAAGAGACCCCAGGATTTCTTCTAGAGTGAGGGACAGAAGCTTGAGGTGAAGAGTATCATTGCTAGTTCTGGATTTGTTGATGGCTTTGGTGACGTTCTTGCGAACTTCATTCTTTTTTACTGCTTTGAAGTAGCGGAGGCTGGAGGGGCTGTGGGGTTGACGGATATAGGAGCATCATAATCATTGAAAAAATCAGGGGGGAGAGCACTGCTGAGGTCGGTGAACGCATCGTTGAAAGTGTCAGCAATGATTTTATGGTCCACTGTGGTAATCCCATTGACCTTGAACACGGTCGGTGGTGATTTGGACTGCTTCCCAGTGACTTCTTTTATGTTGTTCCAGAAATCTCTCCCATTTCCCAATGTGTCAGTGAGGGCTTTCTTGTAGTAGTCTGTTTTCTGTTGTTGTATGGATTTAGTGCAGAATTTGTTGGACCAGGTACAGCTGACGGGGGAGTGGTTGCTGAGTGAGTCAAGCAGGATGGTGGAGTTAGTGATCCGAGAGGGGTGGCTGGTCAGGATCCAGTCCAGTAGGGTGCTGGTCCCAGTTTTACAGTTCTTTCTGGTTAGGGAGTCCAGTATCTGTGTAAGGTTGGCCGATATGACAGAATCCCTAACAGCCCCGGCCTCAGCTGCCAGCCAGTTTACGTTGAAGTCACCAAGCAGAATGGAATGGTTTCAGAGTCAGGTGGTAGTGATCTGACGAGGTCCAGTACAGTGGGTAGTCTGGGTCCTTGCACTTTAGGCGGGATATATTACGGTAATGACTGTGAGGGCTTTATTGTGAGCACCTAGTAGGATTCTGATGGGCAGAATCTGTGCTGAGGAGGCCAGAAGGGCAGTATCCACAGCGTGTCTCAGAAGATTGTCTTTTAGGTACAACGCACATCCTCCACCTCTTTTAGACTTATGATCAAGCCTAAAGACATTATAGCCTGAGAGGGTGATTGCTTGGTCAGGCACAAAGGGGGTGAGCCAGGTTTCGACCACTGCCAGAATATCAGGGTTGTGATGGCTTGAAAAGGCTTTCAGTGAGTCAAGCTTGGGGAGTAGACTGCAGATGTTTGGGCATATGATTGAGAGAGCACCAGAGGGCTTGGTCTGGGTGGAAACCCCGGCTATGTTCGGGCCAGGGTTGGGGTGAACATTTCCCGATAGCAGCAGGAGGAACAAGAAGAGCTTGCAATCCCTTTCAAAATAGGAACATGCTGGGGCTGTGGTATAGATGCCAAGGTTCAGAAGGAGAGTTGAGTAGCGGGTAGACATAGGGGCCCGGTGCTCACTTGCGAGAAGGGACAGTTCTGTTGTGAGGGGGTGTACCCTGGGGGCAGGGTTTACATCATGAGGAAGAGTGCCAGTGCAACAATAGACAATATTCAGTTTATAGCTTTTGGGGGGGAAGGAAGCAGGCTTTAGGAAAATGGAGCAGAGGGGGAGGGCAAAGAGGAGGAGGAGAAGGGTGAACATAAAGAGGGTGGAACGCATGTTAAACTGAGATAAGAAGAGAGGGCCAGGCAGACAGCAGCAATAGAGGGGCAAGGTCGAAAGTGGGAGGAGGAGTGGGGTGGGTTGGAGTGAGAGAGAGGGTGGACCTGGCAAGGAACCAGTAATGAGTGAGTAGAGGAGGATCCCATAACAGGGCATGGCGAAAGGTCTGTTTAATTAAGGAGGGAGATGGGGGGCGGGCGTAAAAAATGTGACCACTTTCCACTAAAGTCAATGGGTGCAAGGGCCCTGAAGCAAGTAAGAGTTACAGCAGGGGGAGCAGCCAATAAGGGCTCAGTGAAAAAGGCAGGGGTCCAATCAGGGTTCACCACAGAAAGCATTGGGTCAATGGCGGCACTCACTGCTTCCCCAGCCAGTCAAGGACTCCTCACCCAGCTATGTGGTTCTAAAATTCGGCCAGAAGACGAGCGGCAGAGCGGCTGGTTCCCAAGCCGAGGCCGCACCGACGGTGGGCTGGTGAAACCTGGTCAAGGGCTGGAATCTGGAGGAGAGAGGAAGAGATGGAAGAGGTTACTAAGGAGGAGAGCTAGGACAAAGGACAGTGACACAGTGGATAAATCAGGGGGCATGGAGCAGACAGAGAAGAGCACAAGCGGGGGGCAGCTACCAGAGACAAGTGTTAGGAAGGAACTTGACCTGATGCCATGGGGGAAGGGTGAGGGGGAAGGTTAGATGAGGCAGAGAAATAAACTTGGAGGGAGAGAAGAAATGAGGGAAAAGAAAAAAAAAAAAACTAGAGCGAGAGAGGGGGGTGGTTCAGGCCCCCAGGAATGAAAGGGTCAGAGATAGGGAAAAGCACAGGGTGGCAGCCTGAGCAGTATCGCAAATGGTTTTTCCAAATCAGCAGTCACAGCTTGAGGAGCGGACCAAAAAATGTGGCCGCTTTCCACTAAAGTCAATGGGCGCAAGGGCCCTGAAGCAAGTAAGAGTTACAGCCGGGGGAGCAGCCAATAAGAGCTCAGTGAAAAAGGAAGGGGTTCAATCAGGGTTCACCACGGAGAACATTAGGCCAATGGCAGCACTCACTGCTTCCCCAGCCAGTCAAGGACTTCTTACTCGGCTATGTGGTTCCAAAATTCGGCCAGAAGGCGAGTGGCAGAGCGGCTAGTTCCTGAGCCGCGGCTGTGCCGACGGAGGGCTGGAATCTGGAGGAGGGAAGAAGAGGTTACTAAGGAGGAGAGCTAGGACAAAGGGATGGTGATGTGGTGGCTAAATCGAGGGGCATAGAGCAGACAGAGAAAGGGCACAAGCGGGGAAGGGGGGTAGCTACCAGAGACAAGTGCTAGGAAGGAACTTGACCTGGCACCGGGGGGGAGGGAGAAGGTTAAATGAGGCAGAGAAATAAACTTGGAGGGAGAGAAGAAATGAGGGAAAAGAAAATTAAAAAAAACTAGAGCAAGAGAGGGGGGCAGTTCGGGCCCCGAGGAGTGAAAGGGTCAGAGATAGGGAAAAGCACAGGATGGCAGCCTGAGCAGTATCACAAACAGTTTTTCGGAATCGGCTTTTTACACTAACAATAACAGTTTAAACATGCCACATAAATGGCAGGCAGCAGTCACAGCTTGAGGAGCGGACCAAAAAATGTGGCCGCTTTCCACTAAAGTCAATGGGCACAATGTCCCTGAAGCAATAAGAGTTACAGCAGGAGGAGCAGCCAATAAGGGCTCAGTGAAAAAGGCAGGGGTCCAATCAGGGTTCACCACAGAGAGCATTGGGCCAATGGTGGCACTCAGTGCTTCCCCAGCCAGTCAAGGACTTCTTACCCAGCAATGTGATTCCAAAATTAAGCCAGGAGGTGAGCGGCAGAGTGGCTGGTTCCCGAGCCGCGGCCGCACTGATGGAGGGCTGGTGAAGCCCGGTCAAGGACTGGAATCCAGCTATGTGGTTCCAAAATCTGGCCAGGAGGCAAGCGGCAAAGTGGCTGGTTCCCAAACTGCGCCGACGGAGGGCTGGTGAAGCCCGGTCAAGGTCTGGAATTTTATCCCTTTAAGTATGGAATCCCCTAGCACTAGTATTCCCCCCTCATCTTTCCTTGCCCCCACGCCCCCCTTTACCAAGGTACCTTACCTTAGACTTTGCCATATTTGTACAGTAGATCTGTCTACACCGCCTATGGCTCCCCGTCCTATCCCCCTCACCTCACTGTTCCTTTGCTATCCTCCACAGTCCTCCCAAACCCTCTGCCCCTCCCCTGCTTGTCCTTCCTACCAGCGAGTCCCTCCCTCCCCTGCTCCTCCTCCTATTACCCCTGTTCCCTCTTCTGGCTGCCTGATGCCTCTTGTGCATTCCCTCCTTTCCCCTCCTGCCCCCTGCTGGAGATCCTTCCCCCACCAATGTCACCTGCTTCAAACCTATTACCTACCCCACTTAGGTGACATGTTGGCTCTTCTCTCCTGATTTTGGCCTTCCCTACAGTTCTAGGTCTCATGTTTGTCTTGCTCCCCCCACCATCCTTTCCCTCAATCTGAAGTTCCTCCCATTTTTCACCCTTGTATTACCTCCTGTGGGCAGCCCTCCTGCCTCAACAACCCCCTATCCTCTCTTGCTCGCTGCTAAGCCACAGCACTTCTTCCTGAAGCCATCTGAATCTGTGACAGATTGGACATCCACCAAGCTTCCACAGGATATTCATCCAAACCGCTGCCCCACATCCATTACAGCCCACTATTCTGCCCATGTTCAAACAGTAATGATTAACAGAAAGGTTCCCACAAAGCAGAGCATAGTCCTCCTATAGTTTTATCAGTTAGTACTTTATTTCAGCTAGTCTTGTCACTAAAAACAGAGATAAACATGCAGTACTAACTAATTTTTCTATTCTCTTTTCACAGTTATGTCCCCACCTAAAATACCCTATCCATTACACAGTTTCTTCTACCCAAAAACAACTTGGGATGCAATAATGCCAGCCAGTGTATCCTACCCAACAGAATTAGCCAATCTGCATATGATATTACTTCCTAGATAGGCAAAACAGTGATTTCACAATGTACAGTGTTCTATACCAGAATATATTTAAGATGCTATAATGTATGGTGCACCCTTATTACCGCTAAAAAGCGGCAAAATTATTTCTTGATAATCCCATCGCTATGACATAAATGGTTATAAACCTCCCTTGAGTACGTCATAGCGATGGGATTACAAACGTAGCCCATCTGCATGCGGTACCTGTTATCTGCACTCGACGGCCTCCCAAACCAGCACAGTGGCCAGAAAATGACCCAGAACGTCCGTGGTGGGGCTAAAAGTAAGCTATATTAGTTTGTTTGCCAGTTTATGGGGACCATACACTATACAATATAATGTATGGTCTCTCTATCGTTAACCGGTTTGGTTAACTGTCTTGAGGTTGCCATGGTGACGTAAACCTCTCGAGCTTCGCTCTCTAGGTTTACATGTTCACCCTGGCAACCTCTTGATGGTTAACAAACCGGTTAACGATAGAAGACCATACATTATCCTCTATATAATCCTGCCCTTTGCAGCCTATAATTCCAAAAAGACTCACCATCTGTACCCAGCCCGGGTCAGAGAAGTCAGGGTAGTGATCGGCTCCTTCCTGGCTCTCTCCTTTGCACGTGCCAACCCCTAGAGGGTGTCATCTTCCTCTGTTCAGCCCTTGACTTTGTGCTGCTCCCTGAAGCTGGCTCCTCCCACCACAACCATTTAATAGTGGTCAGGACCAGGGTGGGTGGTAGGGAAGAAACCCCTGCTCCCTCCAGTTGGCTGCCTGTCCCAGCATCCACACGCCCTCTTGCTCCCAAAATGCTCTTTCAGCTGCAGTAGTGGTTGGACCCAGCCCTTTAAATCCCAGCCTCTCGCTTGAATCAGTTGCAGCTCTGCCAGATTGTCTTCTAAGCCCACGGCCTGATTGGTTCCCCAAGCACTTCCCAGTTGGCTCATCTAGCAATGGGAACCTTTTCTCCCGGTCACTGCTCACTCTGAGCGGCTTCTCAACCTGGACTTGACGGCTCCAGACACTCTATTCCAGCCGCTGATGCAGCAAGAACACTCCCACTCCTCACACTCTCTCCAGCGGCTCCGGACTTCAGCAGCTAAACCCCCGCTCCCTCCAGACGCGTGCCCATCCCAGCGCCCACATGCCCTCTCGCTCTCTAAATGCGTTTTCAGCTCGTACCCCACTAGTAGCCCCCCTTTCTTCGGAGTGGACTCCGTTTACTATTACCCTCTGTGTCCTATTCTCCAGCCAATTCTTTACCCATGCTGTCATCTTGGGACCCACTCCCAGGCTGGCTAACTTATTTGTTAATCTTTTGTGTGGGACTGTGTCAAATGCCTTGCTAAAGTCTAGGTAGGCCATATCCACAGCCCCTCCCTGATCTACTACTTTGGTCACTCAGTCAAAGAAATCTATGAGATTGATCTGACATGACCTTCCCACTGAGAATCCATGCTGCCTTGGGTCCTGTGCCCTGCTGGCCTCTAGGTACTCAATAATTCTTTATTTCAGGCTTGACAGAGAACACCAGGAGGAACGAGTGCTGTGTGACTGGACTTCTCTGCTGGGACTAAGAACTAGAACTCTTCTACTGGGACCTTCAATTTGGGGTAAAAACACACACACACACACAAAAAAGTGTGTTTGTCTGAATTAGCTGAAGTGAATGGTTATCTGAGCAGTTATCTCAGATAACTGAGCAATTATCTAGGTGTAACTCTCAGGTGGCTGAAGGGGATTATCTGTGCAATTTAATTACCTGTAGAAAGATCTATTAAGTGGGGGAGTGGCTTAGCTAGAAGGAAGCTAGATTTAAACACTGCCCTAGATAGATTCTGCCAGAGGCTTGGCAGAGAACACCAGGAGGAAGGAGTGCTGTGTGACTGGACTTCTCTACTAGGACTATATTGCCCTCTTTCCCTCCCTCTCAAAGCTAGTTTTACTTTAGTAGGCACAGGATTTGACTGACAACAGGAACTTCCTGTTTGGGAGCAGAAAGTGAGTGATCACAGAGACACCAAAGTCTCATCATCCTAGAAGGGTAAGAGTAGGTCTCCGCCCCCACCCACCCCAGCTGCTGGAGGTCTGCCTCTGAGCAAGTAAGGGGTCTACTGAGAAATATAGGATCTTCTTGTCTCAGAACAGGATGATCAGGAGCTTAAAGGGCACAGAGGAAGTAAGTAGGGAGAGAAAAAAAAACTGATGAAAGAGTAAGGATTCCAAACAACAGTGAAGGGGCCAGAAGTAAAACATGATGGGAGTGGTGCAGTGCAGTGGCTGTGGAGCAGCAGTCTTCTGGGAGACGTTCTGGAGGATGTAGTGTTGTCCAATCTGCAGGCACCTCTCTGGGCTGAGGGAGGAGGTTGCTCATCTCCAGGCTGAGTTGGCCAGGATTTGAGGGACCTCCTCTTCCATTCAGGGACCACCAGGGCCATAGCCTTAGAGGTTGCCAAGAAAGAGGAGTGGTTGGACCAGAGTGGGCTCAGGAAGGGTGAGGGAGGTGGAACAGAGTTCATCCCTCCAGTTGTACCTCTCCACAATCCCTATGCCATTCTGGCAAAGTGTGGTTCCTCTATGGAGGCACCTGCAGTGGAGACCAAGGAGGATGCTGGGAACCTCCACAAGGGAGACCCACAGGAGGGTGGCATGGGACCCCACAGGAGAAGGAAACAACTCCTGGTGGGGGACTCCATTGTTAGGAAGGTAGAACTGGGGGAGGAAGGGGACAGGGAGGTAAGGTTCCTGCCTGGCGCCATGGCTTGGAAGGACAGGGAGCAAATCCTCAGGATCGCTGGAGCAGCTGCACAGGGGAAGGAGCTGGATGCCATTTTCCACCTAGGGACAAATGACCTGGCTAAGAAAGGGATCAGAGCAGTGCAGGAAGAGTTTGTGGAGTTGGGGAGGGTCCTTAGACAAGTAGCATGCATGGTAACCTTCTCGGAGGTGCTGCCTGTCTATGGCATAGGTGAGGGTAGGGTGCTCCACACCAATGGATTCAATCAGTTGTTGAAAAATTGGTGCAGAGCTCAGGGATTTGGCTTCATTTGGGGACTGGGGATCCACCTGGAGTGATGCAGGCCTATACTGGCATGATGGTCTGTATCTGTCCAGGAGGTGAACCACGATCCTAAGTGATAGGTTTAAATGCTTCACTGGCAAGCATTTAAACTAGCCAAGGGGGGGCAGCACTGGAGAGAAGCAGGGAAATCCTAGCCCCCCCCAAAAAAAACAGGGTAGTAAGTGAGGTAAACACCAAGATAGAGATGTCAATAGGGAGAAGGGCAGGGGTAAATGGAGAAAGTGACAAAGGCAATAAGGATAGGGATGGGGCAAAAAGGAGTAAGGCCATCAGGAAATGGAGGGTAATGAGTACCAATGCCCATAGTCTGGGCAACAAACTCCCTGAACTGGTGGCCTTGATGAAAAAGGGATGCCTGGATATCATAACAGTCACAGAAACATGGTACACAGAGAACCATGACTGGGATGTTAACATACCAGGGTACATAACCTACAGGAGAGACAGGAAGGGGATAAGAGGGGGAGGAGTAGCTCTCTATGTAAAGGAAGGGATAAAAGCAACTGAACAAAAGAGTAAACAGGGAGGAGAGGAGGCACTGTGGGTCACCTTAGAGACTGGAAATGGCACCACAATCTGCACAGGGCAGACCCCCATGCCAAGGGGAAGGAATGGACAAGAATATGATAGAAGGCATTCTTAGGATGGCAGAGAAAGGGGAGATACTATTGATGGGAGACCTGAATATGCCAGATGTTAACTGGAGCACATTTGCTGCAGCCACATCCAAGAGCAGTGCCATTCTCGATGCCCTACAGGTGGCATGCCTCAGACAGCTAGTTTTGGAACCCACTCGTGAGGAAGCAATCTTAAACCTCATACTCTCAAATGGGGACAGTGAGAGAATCTCAGATCTAGAAGTGGGTTGCCATCTGGGAACAAGTGACCATCAAACAGTGTGGTTCACGATAAACTCAGCTACAGAGTCAAGCCATACAAAAGTGAGGGTACTGGACTTCAGGAGAGCTGACTTTGGCAAGATGGGAGAGTGCCTTAGAAAAGCACTAGCAAACAGGCTCAAAGGAGGGGTGGAGCAACAATGGGGAAACATCAAAACTGCCATAACAGAGGCAACAAGCCTTTGTGTGAAGCAAATAAACAAATCAAAATAAAAGAAAAAGCCACTATGGTTCTCAAAAGAGGTGGCTGGGAAAGTCAGGGAGAAAAAGATAGCATTCAAGAAGTATAAGGAAACACAGAAGGAGCAGGACAGAGAACTGTACTAGTTAAGGCAGAAGGAAGCAGGGAGGGAAGTCAGAATAGCAAAGGCCCAAACTGAGGAAAAGATAGCCAACTCGGTTAAGAAGGGGGATAAAACCTTTTATAGGTACATCAGGGAGCGTAGAAAGACAAAGGGAGGTATAGGCTGAATAGAATGGACAGTGGGTGGGCAGAGAAAGACAGTGAAAAAGCAGGGATACTGAACGAATATTTCTGCTCAGTATTCACAAAAGAGGAGGAGGGGGAGGTGCCTAATCCAATTAACAGAAGCACTCTTGATAGGGGGGTCGATCCCAGTCCTTTCTCAGAAGAAAGGGTTCTGAAAGAACTCCTAAAACTGAAGGTGGACAAAGCAATGGGGCCTGATGGAATTCACCCCAGAATTCTAAAAGAATTAAGGGGGGAACTTGTGAAACCACTGGCTACTCTTTTTAACAAATCATGGGAGGATGGTGTGGTACCTGAGGACTAGAGGAAGGCGGATGTGATTCCCCTTCACAAAACTGGGACCAAGACATAGGCAGGAAACTACAGACCTGTCAGTTTGACCTCTGTGGTAGAAAAAGTGATGGAATCACTTCTGAAGGAAAGAATTGTTGAGTACATAGAGGCCAGTGGGGCACAGGACGCAAGGCAGCATGGGTCCACAGCAGGAAGGTCATGTCAGATGAATCTAATAGATTTCTTTGACTGGGTGACCAATGTAGTAGACCAGGGAGGGGCTGTGGACATGGCCTACCTAGACTTTAGCAAGGCATTTGACACAGTCTCACACAAAAGATTAATTGTCAAATTAACCAGCCTGGGAGTGGGTCCCAGGGTGATAGCCTAGGTAAAACATTGGCTGGACAACAGGACACAGAAGGTAGTTGTAAATGAAGTCCACTCTGAAGAAAGCGGGGTTACTAGTGGGGTACCGCAGGGTTCAGTACTGGGTCCAGTCCTTTTTAATGTCTTTATAAGTGACATTGCAGAGGAACTGGAATCAAGGGCAGAGTAACACCTGATGAGCCAGTGGGTAGCACGTTGTGCTCGCATGTTGGTGACCCAGACTCAGAAACAGAATGCCACCTGATTGGCCAGTGGGCAGTGCATTGTGTTCTCATACCGGTGACCCAGACTCAGAAGCAGAATGCCACCTGATTGGCCAGTGGGCAGTGCATTGTGTTCTCACGACAGTGACCTCAAATGCTGCTTGATTGACCACTTCACAGTGCATTGTGTTCTCATGATGGTGACCTTGAGTGCCGCCAAATTGGCCAGTGGGCAGAGCATTATGCTTTCATGCCAGTGACCCAGATTCAGGGGTGGTGTGTTGCCTGATTGGCCAGTGGGCAGTGCGTTGTGCTCTCATGATGGTGACCCAGATTCAGGGGTGAAGTGCCACCTGACTGGTCAGTGGACAGCACATTGTGTTCTCCTGCTGGTGACCCAGGTTCAGGGATGGAGTGCTGCCTGACTGGCCAGTGGGCAGCGCATTGTGTTCTCCTGCTGGTGACCCAGGTTCAGGGATGGAGTGCTGCCTGATTGGCCAGTGGGAAGTGCATTGTGCTTTCATGATGGTGACCCAGGTTCAGGGGCATACTGCCACCTGATTGGTCAGTGCATTGTACTATCACAATGGTGAGCTGGGTTCAGGGATAAAATGCTGCCCGATTGGCCAGCTGGCAGTGCATTGTGCTGTCATTATAGTGACCCTGGTTCAGGGGTGAGTGTCACCCGAATTGTTTAGTGGTCAGTGCATTGCACTGTCACAACGGTGACCCAGGTTCAGGGGTGGTGTGCCACCCGACTGCTTAGTGGTCAGTGCATTGTACTGTCACAATGGTGACCCAGGTTCAGAGGCGGAGTGCCACCCAATTGTTTAGTGGGCAATGCATTGTGCTCTCACAATGGTGACCCAGGTTCATGGGCAGAGTGCCACCCGACTGTTTAGTGGGCAGTGCATTGTGCTCTCACGACAGTGACCCAGGTTCAACAGCGAACTCGTGAACTGGCTGGCCAGCCCAGGGGACTAGGAAAGCACTCCCAGCTGGGGAGGTTCAGCACAGAGAGCTCTGCAGTGTTCCAGGGAGCTTGTGTCCTCCACACAGGGAATATCACATGCTTGTGAGGCCTGCCCAGGGAACCCTGAAGCTGCCACCAATAATCTACCCAAGATGAGGTGCCCTTCAACAAGACTGGCACACACACCAGAGGTGAAAAAAACATCTGCAAAGTTTATTAGTTTTCATAACACTTACAAGACAGCAAACTGTAATCACGCTGTGGCAGGCACCCTACGCATGGCCTCCCTGTCAGCAACTTCATTAGTTTTACTGATAAATTTTCCAGCTTGAAAGTGCCTATGTGACCAGATGGGCAAATGCCCTAAAAAATACAAACCACTAAAAACATTGTACCCAGTTGTGAAATATATAAATATACTTATGTGAAGAATTATAGAACCAATATCTGTGGTGGTACTCTATTCTAACTTATCAAACTATATACTGTATATTTGATAATAGAGGCCTCTATGGTTCCCTGGTGTGATCTACCAAATTAATAGAAGGGATGCCTTTCTAACACTTGAATTATCTCCAGAATAAATATCCATTTACCTAAAAAACAGAATATTACATTTTAAATACTAAATATTTGACTTGAGACAAAATTGCTGTAAAATCAGATAGCACCTACGGAGGGGTTCATCCCTTGCAACAAAATGTATGACCTGATTTGATTCTCTTAAAAATAACTTCTGTCATTGCTGGGAAGTTGTTTCATTCACCTCCGGTGTGTGCGCCAATCTTTTCAAAATATAACCGGGAAAACTATATGTAAGTGTTTGTTACATGTGTCTTCCTCGTAATGTGTCTGCTTTTGTATAATCCTGCTGTAACCTCCTGGGTTGGAACTGAAAATAGACAGTTCCTTATCTAGTGCACCTACCTGGTAAACAAACATGGAGTTTTTTTTTTATCCCGCTTTCTGCCTCAAAACCATCAACCTGCCCCTCCAGGCTGGTCTGTACCAGTCCCCCAGCCCTGTCTATCACCCCCCACCAACTGTCCTGACCAGCGGAGAGCTACACAAGGCAGTGGGCCCAAGATACCAGTGACTATCATTTGATGGCTAAAGGTACATCAGGTTTTACTCATGATTTTGTCCCACCCAACCACCACCCGCACGATGCCAGGCGGTGCCCTGACAGGCCTCACATGCATGTGATGTTCCCCATGTGGAGGACACAAGCTCCCTGGCACACTGCAGAGCTCTCTGTGATGGACCTCCCCAGCTAGGAGTGCTTTCCTAGTCCCCTGGGCTGGCCAGCCAGTTCCCAAGTTCGCTGTTAAACCTGGGTCACCGTCATGAGAGCACAATGCACTGCCCACTAAACAGTCGGGTGGCACTCTGCCCATGAACCCGGGTCCCCGTCATGAAAGCACAATGCACTGGCCACTAAACAATTGGGTGGCACCCCACCCCTGAACCCGGGTCACCGTTGAGACAGTACAATGCACTGACCACTAAACAATCAGGTGACACTCCACCCCTGAACCAGGGTCACCATTATGAGAGCACAATGCACTGCCCATTGGCCTATTATGTAGCACTCCACCCCTGAACCAGGGTCACCATAATGACAGCACAGTGCACTGCCAGCTGCCAATTGGGCAGCACTTCACCCCTGAATCCAGCTCACCATTGTGATAGTACAATGCATTGACCAATCAGGTGGCAGTATACCCCTGAACCTGGGTCACCATCATGAAAGTACAATGCACTGCCCACTGGCAAGTCAGGCAGCACTCCATCCCTGAATCTGGGTCACCAGCATGAGAACACAATGTGCTGCCCACTGGCCAGTCAGGCGGCACTTCACCCTGAATCTGGGTCACCATCATGAGAGCACAATGCATTGCCCACTGGCCAATCAAGCAGCACACCACCCCTGAATCTGGGTCACTGGCATGAAAGCACAATGCACTACCCACTGGCCAATTTGGTGGCACTCGAGGTCACCAGCATGAGAACACAATGCGCTGTCCACTAGCCAGTCAGGCGGCACTTCACCCCTGAATCTGGGTCACCATCATGAGAGCACAATGCACTGCCCACTGGCCAATTTGGTGGCACTCGAGGTCACCATCATGAGAACACAATGCACTGCCCACTGGCCAATTTGGTGGCACTCGAGGTCACCATCATGATAACACAATGCACTGTGAAGTGGCCAATCAAGCGGGATTTGAGGTCACTGTCATGAGAACACAATGCACTGCCCACTTGCCAATCAGGCATCACTCTGCCTCTGAGTCTGGGTCACCGGCATGAGAACACAATGCGCTGCCCACTGACCAATCAGGTGGCATTCTGCTTCTGAGTCTGGGTCACCAACATGCGAGCACAACGTGCTACCCACTGGCTTATTAGGCGGCACTCTGCCCTTGATTCCAGGACACCAGCATGAGAGCACAAGGCACTAACCAGTGGCCCATCAGGTGGCACTCTGCCCCTGAATTCAGGACACCAGCATGAGAGCACAACATGCTACACACTGGCTCATCGGGCTGCACTCCACTTCCGAACCTGGGTCACCAATGTGAGAGCACAACATGCTACCCACTGGCCAATTAGGCGACACTGTGCTCCCAAACCCAGGTCACTGTCTGAGAGCATGACATACTACCCACTGGCCCACTGAGCAGCACTCCAACCCCAAACACAGGTCACCAGCATATGAGCACAAACACAGAAACATAGAATTTGATGGCAGATAAGGATTGCTTGGCCCACCCAGTCTGACCATTTTTCCTTGCCTTCGGTATCACCGCAGACCCTAATCAGTCTCCAGCTCTTTCTCCCTCAACCACCTCCTTTCCACTAAGATTCCCTTATAATTAATCCATGCATTCATGAACCCCATCACTGTCTTCACCTCCACCACCTCCGGTGGAAAGCAGTTCCAGGAATCCACCACTCCTTCTGTGAAGAAGTATTTCCTCACATCTCTCCTGAATCTACCACCTCCAGCTTCATAGCATGCCCCCTTGTTCTTGAGTTCCTTTTTTTCTGAAAAATCCTTTCCTCCTGTACCTTAGTCATCCCCGTGAGGTATTTTATTTAGTTTTTGTTAACCGGGTAAGTGCTCTAGCCATGAAATGACTATTTCCAGGCACAACCCAGAAGAATACAACAATCAGAAACAATACAGAGCACAAGTGCAGGAAAATTACATATAGGGTAAGTCAAGCAGTCAGTAAAAAATAATACAATACAGCGGAAACATAAAATGACAGCAGAAGATTCGCATAAAATCAGGGTAAATAACATGACCTTTATCCCTTCCCTCCCTTCCCTTTAGAGCTCTTACCCTCACCCTCTACCCTCCGACAATGGCCTTCCTGCCTGCATACCCCTTCTCTCTCACCTGCAGTGCTTATTTCTGAGATTGCCCTTGGCTGGTTATGTCATGCTACCTAACATTTGGCACATTTTGAATTACTGGAATTTCCTAAGCCTCAGTCTCTTACTTCTTGTTATTGTGTAACTATGTATTATTATGTTGACCTTTGTATGTATGTATACCCCCCATTCCTTCGACGTGGAACCTTTGTAAATGAGCAGTTCCTGCTCAAAGGTATTTGTAATCCTAGATTTCAATAAAATAAAAAAAAAATAAATGAGAAATAACACAGCAAGGTCATCTGGAATATTGGTAAACTGGTCACAGCAGAGATTTAAAAGCATCTATCATATCCCCCCCCCTTCCTTCACTCTTCCAGGATGTACATATTGAAGTCCTTTAGTCTCTACTCATATGGCCTTTGGTGCACACCCTGCACCATTTTAGCTGTCCTCTTCTGGACTGCCTCGACTCTGCCTATGTCCTTCTGGAGATGTTACATGGTTATATGGTTACTTGGTTTAATGTAGACAGAAGTAGACTTTTGCCCATCGAGACTGTTTCCTACTCAGCGTGACTCACATTTGACCTAATACCCCATGTATTTGTCCAATCCCCTTTTAAATGTATCGAAACTGGAAATGATAACTAAATACTGAGGTAATGTATTCCACCTTACTGGAACCTTTATGGTGAAGTAGTTATCCCCCCTTTTTTTTAAACTTAGTTTTTATTGTGGAAATCAATGAACATGGAACATACATTGCTAGGCACTGTTGCAGACAGCTACCTAGCTTACTTCAACATGTCATCTACAATGGGTGATTGACAGTAAAAAATTATTACTAGACATGCAATTATGCCAATGACTAATAATCGCAGTAATGTTTATATAAAATATTACGTATCTTCTAACTGTCCAGAAATGCTTCATGATGTGATTCCACATTACCTTACACAGCGCATCTGCAACTGGGGATTAAGAATACACTATTGTCTGAAGCAAAACTTTCAACTCAGCATGAGTTGGGGATAGGCATATAAAAGAAGAAAATCATCCACATAGGTGCTGTTTACTACTTTCCTCTTTGATTACAGAGAAAAACTCTTTGTTAGAATTCCTGTGGCTTATAGGCCTAATCTCAGGCAAGGTATGAGGAGTGAAGGGTAACCAGGGGAGAAGGACTGATGGTGGAAAAGATGGCTGCAGGTGCCCAGACCATTACCTCACGTCTAGTTTTTCATCCTGTGCCCAGTCTCCTGGGGGCACCTATGGAGTGGTCAGCCCTATCCACTCAGACCATAGCTCGGTATGTTTTTTTTGTAGTTAGCCTTAATTTTGCAGTCAGCCTCTCCATTCTTTCTACATTGGCTACCTGTAAAATCCATGAATGAGGGGGAAGACTCCTGTAGCCAATTGGCTGTGATTTCTTTTTGTACTGCTAGACATAACATCCACAATAGGGCCTGTTGTCTGTGGTTCCAATACCCCTGACCCTCAGTCCCAGAACCAAAGTATTAAAGTCAAAGGGAACTGGAACCCCCCTAGAGCCTGTTAAATTATCTGTGTACTCAGTCCCAAAACTCAGTTATTTTAGGACAGCTACAGAATATGTGGTGGTGGTGTTTTCCCAATTTCATTTACCACCTCCAACATAAATCTGAGACTCCCCTCTTAAAATGTCTCATAATAGTAGGGGTGTGGAAAAACCTCGACATACATTTCCATTTGAACTCTCTCCAACCCAGGGAGGCTGTCCTTCTCCAATCCCCTGCCTAGACCAGTTTCCATTGTTCCTGTGGGATTGAGACTGCTGATTCATTCTCCCATTTTACCTTCAAGGCCTCCATGGTCTGGTCATCTGTGCCGTGAAGTACCTTATAGGCACCTGCTATTGGTCTGCCCCTTCCCGTAAGTCTGACGACCCAATATAAGAAGTTTCTCTAGTGGTGTCAGGTCCCTGTTCACCCTCATGTTCATCTGATCCAGCTGTAAATAGTGCCTAATCTGGAAGTACTGATGGAAATTTTCTTGGGGTAGAATGTATTGTCCCTGGAGTTCTCGAAAAGAAACAATAGTTTTATTGTGGAAAAAGTACTGGAACTGTATCAGGGAGGATCTGTTCTATCTAGCAAAACCCATGTTGGAGCATGGAGGTATGAAATTTGGATCGCCAGCTATTGAGGTGAGGGGTCCAATTCTCTCTGGAGTCTGCGTGAGACCTCTTACTTTGATAAGAACTTTTAGTGTATGCCTGGTCCAAGGGTTTGGAAGCCTTCTCCAGACGTCAGTGGTAATCAGAGCACACGCGAGAGTACACAGAGGGATGAGTTGTGAGTGAATAGCCTCAATCTCCTGCCAGCCTGTATCCTACTTTGTTTGACTCATGCAGTTACTGGGACTTTCTGGGATGACATGTAATAAAGCTTAAGGTTTGGTAAAGCTAAGCCCCCATCCCCTTCTCAGAGTTGTGTTAGTGTGTGCCTCCAGACTCTACTCCTACCCTTGTTCCAAACAAAAGTCGTAAGGGTTTTATTCACCCTTTTCCAGAAATGTTCAGGAATATGAATAGGTAGGGCTTGAAACAGGAACAGAAATTGGGGGAGTATGTTCATTTTAATAGTGTATATTCTTTCCTGAGAGATAGGAGTAATACTTCCCAGTGAGACAAATCAAACTCTGTCTCTGCCCAGAGCTTTTCATAATTAGTTTTGGAAATGGTGGGTAAGCGTAGAAAAATTTTAATGCCCAAATACCTGACAGCGTTATTAGGGGCCCATTTAAAAGGGAAGTTATGTATTGTTTCTCTTGGAAGATAACCCCCTATTTTGATAGCTTCTGATTTATCAGAATTGATTTTGTAACCGTGCATTTGCCCATAGGTGTCTAGCTCCTGCAAAAGAGCAGGAAAAGAGGTCCGAGGAGAAGTGAGGAAGAAAAGGTTATCATCAGCATATAGAGAGAGATCTTGTGAGCACTGTCTCCTGCCCAGACACCCTTGATGTTATAATTTTTCCTTACCACTTTTGCCAAAGGCTCAATGCAGAGCACAAACAATGGGGGGAGGGGACAGTGGGCAACCTTGTCTTTCTCTAGTTAGGGGCAACCGATCTGTTGTGAATCCGTTAACTCTGACTGTTGCCTGAGGAGAGGCATATAGCAAGGAGACACCTTCTCTAAATTTAGGTCCTAACCCCATTTCCTCTAATATCCTGTGGAGGAACCTCCATTCCACCCAGTCAAAGGCCTTGTCTGAATCCTTGAAAGGGGCCAGTGCTGGCTCCTGAGAAGTTTACTGACACAATATAAAGTTAAGCAGCTGTCCGATGTTGTTGTGGATGAGTCGACCATTAATAAAACCTGTTTCATCTGGTAAGACTAGGGACCCCACATATGCCTGCAGTCAACGAGCCAGGATTGAGGTAAATAATTTTTGGTCTACGTTTAATGGCATGGGGTCATAATGTTGCGAAACATTACAGCGTAGTAATTCTCTGTGCTGATAGTAGAACACGGTATGTTGCCAACTGAAATACTGTATGTCTTGTAGGGGGCTCTGCCCTGGCACCCCACTTATGAAGCGTTGTGCCCCTACCCCTGCAACAAATAACCGACTGTCGGGGTTAACACTTAAAATCACACAAAGTGCAAAAAATTAAAAATGTTCTGCATCTGGGACCGGGAATCAAAACCCAGTCCACAGATGCACTGCCTCCCTTGCTGCTTGTGGCTCATCCCATCAAGCCACAGCAGCAGCTCACTGATCCCTCATCCCAGCAAAGGTCTTACCCTCTTCTTGGGAACAGTGAGACGGTGCACCACTGCGCATACATCCTTTCATGGTTTTGCACCCTCTCGCTCTTCCCAACCACGCTGTTCCTGTTACGCGATATTGCTGTGCGCAGTAGTGCATGCAATAACCTGACCTGGTAGGATGTTTAACAGGGATATTGGCCTGTATGAGCAACATAGAATAGGGTCTTTACCCTGTTTTTGGATCACTGAAATTTGAGCATATTGCCATGTAGGGGACTCCCTCTTCCTCCTGAACCCCTCTGAAGACCTGACCCAGGTGGGGTGCCAGCTCATACTTAAAGGTCCTATAAAACTCTGACGCCAATCTGTCTGGACCGGGGGCCTTTCCTGTCTTTAGGTAAGAAATTCCACTAATGATCTCTGCCTGAAATATTGGGATGTCTAGGCTTTCCATATCCTCCAAGGATAACTTATTGATATGAACTTTTGCAATGAAGGCATCAAGCTTCTCCCTATGATTTTCAACTGGTTCTCAACGGTAGAGTCGCTGATAGAACTCCTGGAAACTCTGTGCTATCTGCATAGGGTCGGTAGTATAGTTTGGTGAATCCTTGTTTTTTCTTATTCGGAGAACTGTTCTGGATGCCGTTTCCTTTCGGAGCTGCCGGGCCAGCAGTCTTCCTGCCCTATTCCCTGCCTCATGATACCACTGTCTTGAATATCTCAACTGCCCCTCAATTTTTTCCATCTAATAATTTGTTCCACTTCTGCCTTTGCTCATCTAGTTGCGCACGTGCTCCAGGGTGGATGACAATTTTGTGTTCTGCCTCCAGGTCAATGATTCGTGTTTCCAATTTGACCTGTTCTCTCATTCTAGCTTTCTTGAGGCTCGATATGAAACTATTCTCCCCATACACTACCACTTTAAATCTATCCCACCACGTGGCAGGTGGCATGTCTTGGGCAGTGTTGGAATGTATGTACTCCCCAACACATTCCTTAATCAGCCCTTTGAACTCCTCTAGATTAAGAAAGGAGACATTTCAGTCTCCAGCTAGAATTACCAACTCCTAGGGTGACCCATAACCTCATACTAACCATGTTGTGGTCAGAAAGAGTCCTGGGGCTGATATGTGCCCCTTTGACCCTATGCAATCAATCAGAAGAGATGAACATAAGGTCATTCCTGGAGTATGTCTGGTTAGGGGCAGACCAGTAGGTGTAATCTTTAACTCTGGGATTTAGGTGGTGCCAGACCTCCACCATCTCCAACCTCTGTGCTAGTTTGCTCAGGCACTTGGCAGTCTGAGGATGGTGTCCATCCGTGAGTCCTGATCTATCCAGAGAAGGATCCATGAATGTGCTGAAGTCACGTCCAACAATAAAGAGCTCACTCAGTGGAGGAGCCACCTTTAATATTATTTTTTTTTTAGGAACTGTGCATTCTCCCTGTCCTGGTTTGGGGCATAAATGTTTAAAAGTGTACAGGGTATAGATCTATATGTACCCTCTATTACTAGGCATCTCTCTTCTGTATCCTGGTGGGAGTCAGAGACTTCCAGGGGACACCCTTTGTGAATCAGTGTCTCCACTCCCCTCCTATGGGGGTGCTCTAGGTAAGAGGCAGAGTAAGCCTGCCCCACTCATGCCCTCAACTTCTTGCTCTCTGTCATGGGGAGGTGGGTTTCCTGTAAGAAAATTACCTCTGCCCTGTATTTTTGAAGTTCATTGAGAACCCTCATCCTTTTAATAGGGCTGTTCAGTCCCTTAACGTTGTAGGTCACTGTTGTACCCACAGCCATCCTGTAGCCTCCATGATTGGTCCTCTAACAATCCAAAGCACCCATGAACTCCATTTCCAAAACTTTATAAACAGTGAACAACAGACCAAAACTATCTACAAGCAGTGTGTACTTCCAAGGTTTGTTTTCCACCCTAGTGGCCTAACTGATGTCTGAGGGTCTTCAGGGTGAGGCTCTCTGTTTGTCAGCCTTGCGCTACTCTCACGCTTTCAAATTGCCCCTGTGTCATTGTGGCAGTTCTGGAGATGCTAAAGCCTCCTAGCCTATTATACTATTTGTAGTATTTGGCTGTGTAATTACTCTCCCCCTTCCTTTTTTGTACAAGTATTTGGCACTTCGAATTGTTTAATATGTGATCTTAATTCTAATGGTCTTGATAGTGGGGAAAAGCCACAACCCATGCTAAGTTCCCTGCTGTTTATTATACTAAAAAATTGCAGGTAATCTCCTCTTACCCTTATTTCTGTCTTGTAGTTCCTCCGGTCTTTCTTCATATGGTTGTTGCTTTAGTCTGGGGATTAGTTTGGTAGCCCTTCTCTGTATGCCCTCCAACAATTTGATATATTGTTTTAGATATGGTGCCCAGAAAGGTGGCCCATAGTCAACATGGGGTTGAACATAGGTCTTGTACAAGCCCATTAGTCAGTGTTTGTCTCTTGTTGTGAAGCCTTTTTTAATTATGTTAATGAATTTGTTTGCAGTATGTGGTCTCCAGAACTGGACACAGTACTCAAGGTGGGGCCTTAGCAGTGATCTATACGGGGCAACACCGCCTCCCTCTTTCTGCGGGTGAAACCCCTCCCTATGCACCCCAGCATCTCACTAACCCTCCCAACTGCCTTGTTACACTGTCTGGCCCAGCTGCTATATTCTTGACCTCTCCTCAAAGTTTTCTCAGGTCTCTGCTCATTCATTCCCCCCACCAAGAGTTTCCACCTTGTTGCATATTTTGGTGTTGTCTGCAAAGAGGCAGACCTTCCCTTCCAGCTCCTCTGCAGTGTCACTTATAAAGACGTCAAAGAGGACCGGTCCCAGCACTGATCCCTGAGGCACCTCACTGGTCACCCTCCCTTCCGCAGAGTGAACTCCATTTACCACCGCCCTCGGTCACCTATCCCCTAACCAATTTCTTACCCAGTTTACCACCTCTGGATCCATTCCTCAGGTGCCAGCTTGACCCATTGGTGTTACTCCACTCCCAAACCTGGGTCACTGGTGTGAGACCGCAACACACAGAATTTTGGCATGCTTTTACGTGTTGCCATAGTGACTGCATCTCTATTTATAGGATGCAGTCACAGCAGCTGGGGCTTACTGCAATCCGTGAGATGCCAGAAGACAGGTAAGAGCATTGGCTCTATGAGTACTTTTTTGATGGTATAAAATGAGCTTGCTGAATATCTGAAGGGAGCAAAACATTCAGAAGTAAGATAATATTCAGTAAAGAGAATAAAGAAGGCCACTCCATTGTGTTGTTATAGAGGGGAAGAGTAACATGTTTTTGTAAGAAGAGATAAATTAGGTGGCATAGAAATGAAATGGGTTATATAAAAACACAACAAGAAAATGACAAGAGATTTTCTTATAAAAATAAGATTTTTTTTAAAGTTGCAGTACTAGATAACAAAAATTGGATCTTTTGCAAAAGTTTGTTCCCTTTTCTCTGCTGATCATTTACCTGGTAGTTTTTCTTGTTTTCATTGTATTGTCACCCTGTAATTTACTCAAGTTTCCTTTGTTTTTGTTTACATTTCTTCCACCCACCATGTTGAACTGGAACCCTCTGCTGCCAACTGCACATGTGTATAACTTGCAGTACTATACAAAGACAGCAGGAATGTGCAGCACAGGTTCCACGGAAGTAAACACAAGACATGATGCGATGTGAAGGGGGAGCTCGGCTGAAAATTAGGCAGCAGCCATATTTACTGTGGCGCCACAAAACTGGAATTTAATCACTTCCTGATTATCTATCTATTTATTATATCAGATGACCTTAAGGTGGGCAAGCAATGTGAGAAGGCAGTAAGGAAGGCTGGGGGGATACTGGGATGCATAGGGAGAGGCATCAATAGTAGAAAACAGGAAGTTGTTATCCCTCTTTACAGACAGTTGGTGAGACCCCATCTGAGTACTTGTGTGCAGTTCTGGAGACCCCATCTCCGAAAGAAATAGACAGATGGAGGCTGTCCAGAGGAGGGCAATCAAAATGGTGCAGGGTCTGCACCAGAAGACATATGAAGAAAGGCTAAAGGAGCTTAATATGTATACCCTAGAGGAAAGGAGGGAGAGAGGGGACATGATAGAAACTTTCAAGTACCTCAAGGGAATCAACAAAGTCCAAGAGGGTGGCATCTTTCAGAAAAAGAGATGTGCAAGAACAAGGGGGCACAATTTGAAGATAGAGGGGGGACGGCTCAGAGGTAATGTGAGGAAGTATTTTTCCACAGAGAGGGTTGTGGATGCATGGAACAGCCTCCCTGAGGAGGTCGTGGAGTCAAGAACAGTGGGGGAATTCAAGAATGCATGGGACAGACAAAAGGCAGTCCTAGTGGGGGGTAGGAGGAAGTAAGCTGTTGGTTAATTAGGATCTGCAGCTTATCTGTTAGGTAGGAAAATGAGCAGACTAGGTGGGCCAAGCGGTCCGTATCTGCCGTCACATTCTGTGTTTCTATATTTCTGTCTAGTACTGCTGCTTTAACTTTGGTATTTTCAGTTACATAAATAACATGATACACTTGTGCAAAGCATTACAGCATAAAAAAGCAGTAACGTACTGTACTGCTGAGTCATATGTGCACTGTAGTACAACAGGAGGCTGGGGAAATCCAAAACATTAAACATCTATTAAAAATATAAATATATGTTTATTTATTTAAAAGTTGATAACTGGGATAGGCACACTGAGCCAAAACTTGTTTCTAGGTGTGACACGGAGTAGGGCAACAAAAAACACAAGAATCACAATATCAAACATCAGTGTATATAAAAAAAACATGAGTATGCAGGAATACTTGAAATACACGGAATATTACAATTTGTACAGCAATATACATGAACATATAAAAAATACACAGTGAATTACAGCCTGTACAGGAGGGGGGACCTTGTGGCATACCTAACGGTGGACAGTGATTAAGTGGTCATAGTGATAAGAGAGCTAACATAGCTAGGCTCGGAGCTCAGAGGCAGACGAGATGGGATATATATATTTCAACAGCTAGGTGTAACTGTAGGGAGAACGCAGAAGGGAGAAAACACAGTCCTCTTGTGGTTGCTGTTCAAACCTTGTAAATGGGCAACATTCACTGGGTGGTCTACGTCCCCACTTCTCCCTTCCAACACACGAACCAAGTTATGTAGATAACAGCTCTGAAACTTGACTTTGGTACTTACACTAATCTATAACAGTTTTAATGAGTGTTTGTGGAGAGGAAACAGAAAAATTAGATTCCACATACATGGCACACTGCTGGGTGCTTAGGGTACACCTTTCTAGTTTAAAGGTGGGAAATCTGCATGTAACCCCCCTGCAAATGGGGGTTCCCAAAAGACTTCCAGGAGCTTGCTTGAATGCTCCAAGCCTGAATGGTGTTTGGCGTGCTAAGCCATTTATCAGTGAGTGTTTTAGAACCTCTGGTACTGTCTCTTTAAGAGCTGTCTGCTTGCAGACATAATTAGTTTGTATGGGGACTGTGTATTTCTTTGATTGAGTACCACTGAGCTGCTGCCAATTCACTCCATTTTTGCAGTCACTAGGAGTGCAAAGGGAACCTATCTGAAAGATGTAACTGTTTGCCAGAAACCATTTAGAGTAATAATGAAATTACAGTTTGTCTAACCTGCTTTCTTTGCAGTCAGAACTGTGTCTGCCTAGTTCCCCATTCTGGTTTTGAACTGCTGAACTGGACCAATCAGTGTGGGGTAAGCTAGCTCTAAAATGGTGCCTTGGACGAATCAGAACTTGGACTCATAATCTGAGCCAGCCACAAGAGGATTGTATGGGCAGTGACTCTGGGAGATGTAGTTTAGACTTCGCGCTTTTGAACCAACAGGAGCAGTCTATTGTGAGTGACAGCCAATCCAGTCAAGAACTGGGAGGAACTCAAAGGAAGTGCCCGGTTTTGTCTGTTGGAGTTTCAGTTTAGCTCTGGGAGTAAAGAGGAAGAAACCCTGTGCTCTTCAGTGCACAGTTTTAGTCAAAAACATGTGTAAGGTCCAGAGTTCCGGTCTGCAGCTTGTGTAACTGCTTGTTAGGACTGAATCCGTCCTGTGAAGAGAATCAAAGGATATCTGAAGAGTAGAAACCAGGCTCACCCTGTAGAAGACTGGAGAAATAGCTGAATTGCAACACTCGGTCTGTCAGGAACTGAATCTGCTGTGTGTTCTCCCGGGTATTGTGCAGTAATTGCGATCGGGATAGAGAAGCAGCCTGCCTGGTATAGTACTTTCTGTTTTACCATATAAATGTGTGAAGAGGCTTGTGTACCTCAAGTGAATTCTGCTGCCATTAAAGGACTTTGCCTGTTGCAGTTTGCCATATAAATGTGTGAGGAGTCTCGTGGAGCTCAAGAGTAGCCCTGCTGACATTGAAGGACCCTATCTTGTTTGGAGGTCGTGAGTACTAATTCAGGGTCGCTCCTGTTGAATTGCCACATTAAATCCAAATGGAATTACTGTACTGCTGACTGTTTAACTAATTTTCTTTTCTCTGTGTGAAAGGGCCCCTACCATCTGCCACGGTTTGACTAGCCACTAGGGCTTGGGTACCCAGGGACAGTAACTGATAGGGATAGGCTCTGCACAGAGCCATAGGTAGATGAGTAGAGTGATAAGCTAATTAACCTGATTTCCCTGTCCTTGTTATATCCCCCTAAATAAATCAGAGCTGCTTGTTTCAGCAAAGTTATACTGCCTGAGGTATTTGGTTCATGTTAAAGTACTGTACTGTGATTGTTGCACTGTATCTTATTTCACAGGAGGTCCCAGTGCCGAACCAGTCCTGGGGTAAGTGTATACGTGAAGGTAATTCTGATATACTGTGTGGGCCACTAGTGGGAAGAAAGGGGTTGCAGTGTCCCAGAGGGCTGTGACCAAGTAAGTTTAACTATTGCAACCCTGACCTCTGGGTGGAGGCACCCGCCATTGATCCAGGCCCCTCAGCCTGTTAGTGGCAAATCAGGCAGGGTAGTAGCCCTGGGATAGCGCCATCTAGGGGTTACATCTTGAGGCTCACCGCTGGGATTGTGTGTCCTCTAGTGGCCATATTTACTGAACCACTGTTAAAAAAAAAAGGTACTCGACAGAAGTGGCTGTGCACTGGCTGGTGGAGTGTGTACTGGGAGAGATTGACCCCAAAATGCTATGCTTATCCTGGACATCCCCTGGGTATCATTACGGACACTGTACAGGAGTACTTTCCAAGGTGGAAGGTTTACAAAACCCTGTGGTGGTGGGTCGGCATGCTAATCTGCTCACCCACACTTTCCTGGCCCTAGTAGAGTTTAAGGATCCCATAGATAGCTCCAAAGTGCCACAGACCATTACCCCAGAGGGAGCCCTCACTGCCTGGAGAGTGATAACTAAGTACAGTAAAGACCCGGGGGGGAATGAGCCCCACCACTGTCTGAAACTTTGAGGAGAAATTTGCTAAATGGGTGCTGGGGAAGGGAAAACTGTGGAGGACTTGAAGAAACTATTCTTGCCACCTGGGTGTTCCTCCCCAGCACCTCTCCCGCTCCAGTACCCGTAATGGTGGCTGAACCAATGCAGACTCCTATTTCTGCACCTGCCATTAGTCACGACTCTTACGGTTGAGGATCTTCTCTGGCACCTCTCCCACCCCCAGGGAGGATGACTGGGAGACCTGGATAGACTATGTTGCCCCCAAGTGCTAGAATGGCAATGCTCGGAAGCCGAAAAGTGAAAGAGGGTTAGTGAGAGCCTCCGGTGTCCTGCCCTGGCTACCATCCGTAAGCAACGGGCCAGTAACCCTGAAGTGACTGCACAGGCCTATCTTGAGGCCTTGGAGAATGTGTATGGGAGCCCAGATTCTGATGAGGATCTATGGTGGAGAGTAAGAAATGCACAACAGTACCAAGGGGAGTTGTTGTCTGTGTATGTATCTCGGCTGGAAAAATTGTTGCAAGAATGCCTCAGAAAGGGTAGTTTGCCAGCGATTGAACTGGACCGAACCAGGCTGGACAGGATCCTTAAGTCTGCCCCCTTCTCAGAACTGCTGTTGCTTCAGTTACGCCTGGCAAATCGACTGGAATCCCCACCCTCCTATGATGAGTTAATGAGAGAAATTCGAGGAGTTGAGAAAAGGCGACCTCGGGAGGGACCTGCACCAATAGCTGCGGCTATGACCCGAGTGACTGAGGGTGGCCCATCAAGTGAAGTTCAGGGGCAGAGGTTGGCAGTCAATGAGTGCTCTGACAAGGAAAAAGATATGCCACAATGGGGCTAACTGTTGAAAGAGATCCGAATTCAAAACAGTCCTTTATGAAGGCCACGCTGCAAGTACGGGCCCAACCTATATCCGACTGCATCTCTATGGGGGTGGGGGTACACCCATGTATCTCCTGCTGATAACAGCTCCAAACTCAATTCCTTGACCATGGAAGTGGAGAAACTGACGAGATGTCTCCAAATGCTTATCACCAGAGACAGAGATGGCACCAAGGTTTCCAGTTAGTAATACCCTCCCTGGCTCCCAGTGTGGCGCCTCGGCCAGCTCAAACTCCAGAAAATATGTTTTGCTATAATTGTTGGAAGGATGGGCACATGAAAAGAGAATGCTGGTCCCCAAAAGACACTGACAAAGTTGCATATAGGCTACAAGGAGAGCTTCAGAGAACAAATCAGTGGTTAAGAGGTGCACGAAATGATCCCAGTGAGGGCACCAAAAATGCTAATTCACGTCCTTTTGTGGCAAGGTCAGTTGCCCAGGCCCCCACTACCGCCTCTCCCGACTGGTCCAGAATAGTGGGTCCCTCCATGGAGACCACTGTAAAGGTGAATGGAGTGTCTACAAGAGCTGTATTAGACAGTGGCTCCCAAGTGACAATTATGTTCCAAGATTGGTATCAGAAGCATTTGTCAGATGTACCCTTACAACCATTAGAAGGGCTGCATGTATGGGGGTTAAGTGAGAAGGCCTACCCTATTCTGGGTATATCCGAATTTGGCTGTCTTTCCCCACCTTCGTGGCTGGAGTGGCCGAACAAGTAGAGACCCTAGCCTTATGTGTCCCCCACTGGACTGTATGATGGTGTCCCTTTGTTGATTGGAACAAATGCTCATATGTTCGGAAGGCTGGCACAGTTGTGTTATGAAAAACAGGGGTCAAAGACTAGTAGAGCTTTAAGAGTTCCAGCTTTAATTAAGAAGGCCTATGAGGCACAGAGAGATGCTGAAAAAATAGACCCAGAGGAACCGGTTGGAATTGTATGGAAGAAGGATCCTGAGTCTCTGATCCTGGCGCCAAATGCCCAGTGTACCTTACAGGGAGAGGTCCGTATCAGAAAGGATGTTAAGAATAAAATATTAATGTTGGATGCACCAGGCGATGGAAAATTGCCAGAGGGACTGCTGGTCAAGCTTCAGTATTTTGCCCGCTAGAGCCCATGCTTATGCCAGAAGGGTAATGGTCCAAGTTCATAATGTGTCTGAAAGAGACATTCGAGTAAATAGAGGTTGCATCCTGGCTAATGTGCATTGTGCAGATACTGCAGTGCTACCCAGCAGCAAGAGTTCGAGGAAGAATGACAGAGTAACGCCTGACTTGTTTGATTTCGGCGACTCCCCATTGCCAGCTGAATGGAAAGTGAGGATCAGTGAGAAGCTTGCCCAGAGAGACCAGGTGTTTTCTTTAAAGGAATGGGACGTAGGATGCATGTAAGGAGCTGAGCACAATATCCGGCTGCATGACGAAAGACCATTTCATGAGAGGTCTCGACGCCTGGCACCTGCTGATATAGATGATGTGAGACGGCATCTGCAAGAGATGTTAGCTGCTGGTGTAATACAAGAATCCAGAAGCCCTTATGCTTCCCCCATTGTGGTAGTGAGGAAAAAGAATGGGACAGTAAGGATGTGCGTGGATTATCGCACCTTAAACCGGCGGACTATCCCTGATCAGTACACAATGCCCCGCATTCAGGATGCTTTGACTGCCTAAACGGGAGCAAGTGGTTCTCTGTGCTGGATCTCCGCAGTGGGTACTACCAGATCCCGATGGCCCCAGAGGACCGTGAGAAGACAGCCTTTATCTGTCCGCTTGGCTTCTGAATTCATGAGGATGCCTCAAGGATTTCAGGTGCCCCAGCCACTTTTCAACGATTGATGGAGCGTGCAGTGGGGACATGAACTTACTAGAGTGCCTGGTATACCTAGATGATGTTATTGTATTTGGCAGCTCACTGGAGGAACATGAGAGCAGATTATTTAAGGTATTGGACCGACTGGAGGACTTTGGCCTTAAACTGTCCATTGATAAGTGTCAATTCTTTCAAACATCAGTAAAGTATGTGGGACACATAGTATCCACCGAGGGAGTAGAGACTGACCCAAGTAAAGTTGAGGCCTTGACCACCTGGCCACAGCCCAAAAATCTAAAAGAACTGCAAAGATTCCTGGGATTCTGTGGTTATTATCGGCGTTTCATCAAGGACTATTCAAGAGTGATCCGCCCTTTACTTAACCTTACTCAAGGGTATCCCCCAACCCACAAAAATACCAAAAGTCAAGCGTCCCTCAAGACTGAAAGAGTGTATTTCGTCCGAGTGAAGTATTTGGGGTTCGCTGGACTCTGATTGTGAGACTGCTTTTCATGAGATCATATATCAACTACCCATGCTCCAGTGCTGGCCTATGCCGATCCAAGAAAACCTTACGTCCTGCAACACTGATGCTAGCTTGCAAGGGTTGGGCTGTGTTGTACCAAGAGCACGAGAATGGCCTGAGACCAGTGGCCTTTGCCAGTAGAAGCCTGACCCCATCCGAAAAGAACTATCCTGTACATAAGTTAGAGTTCCTAGCTTTGAAGTGGGCTATTGTTGACCAATTCCATGAGTACTTGTATGGGGCTAAAATACTAGTAAAACTGACAATAATCCTTTGACCTATGTGCAGACCTCAGCTAAGTTGGATGCCACTGGCCATAGGTGGCTTTCTGCATTATCTACATATGACTATGCTCTCGAATACCGAGCAGGTCTGAACCACATAGATGCTGATGCTCTCTCCCGAGGCCTGTTTCCAGAATGATTGGGTCCGATTGCAGAACCTGACATTCGGGTACTCTGCGCGGAAGTTTGACAGGGAGGAACAATGTCCACGGACGCAGTGGACTGCATGGTGGATTGCTTGGGACCCTCTGAGAATTGCATACCTGCTGCTTATTGCCACTTTTCTGCAATAGACATTGGTGCACTGCCTCAGCTGGACAATGACAGTATTTGGCGGCTCAATCCCGCGATCCCATGATCAAAGCAGCTTTAGAAGCCTCTATGCAGGAAAAGATGTGTCCAAATTACGCCCACTGATTTGAGAACTGCACTGTTATACAAAGAAGGTCCTAAGTTGAAACTGATCAATAAACTGTTATACAGAGAAACAGTAGACAGAGGGGACAAGTAGACAAACAACAACTAGTGCTGCCCACTGCCTTCGAGACTCAGTACTGATGTCCTTGCACAACCACATGGGGCACCTTGGTATAGACAGAACACTTGACTTGGTGAGATCCAGATTCTATTGGCCTAAGATGGGGCTGATGAGCAACACATTCGAACTTGTAGTTGCTGCTTACAGAGGAAAGCTTTGCCCCAGAGGGCTGCCCCTTGTTAACATCACCACCAGTGCACCCATGGAGCTGGTCTGTGTTGATTTTCTGAGTTTGGAGTCAGATCAAAGAAATATCAGTAATGTGCTGGTGGTCACTGACCATTTCACGAGATATGCCCAAGCTTTCCCCACCAAAGACCAGAAAGCATCCACTGTGGCCAAAGTACTTGTAGAAAACTTTTGTTCACTATGGGCTCCAAAGAATCCATTCTGATCAAGGAGAGACTTTGAGAGTCGTCTGATCAAAGAGATGCTTTCTCTGTGGGGAGTGCGAAACCAGAACCACTCCTTACCACCCCAGGGGACCCACAGCCTGAACGTTTCAACCGCACTTTGCTAGATATGCTAGGCACCCTGCACCCAAAGGACAAGCCTAGATGGAGCCAACAAATTAGCACCCTGGTACATGCTTATAACTGCACCAAAAGTGATGCCACTGGGTTCTCCCCCTACCGCCTGATGTTTGGAAGAGAAGCTCGACTACCGGTAGATGTGTGTTTTGGGGTCTCTCCTGATGGGGTTCAAGCTGACAACTATTTACAGTATGTGCAAAAGTTAAAGGCCCAGCTAATTCATGCGTACCAACTGGCTCAAACCATGGCTGCCAAAAGAAATCTGGCCAACAAAGAAAGGTATGATAAAAAGGTGAAAGCACAGGAACTCCAGGAGGGAGATCGGTATTGCTAAGAAATCTGGGACTGCATGGCAAACACAAGATTGCTGACAGATGGCACCATCTCCCTCACATTGTAGTGGGCAAACTAGATGATCTGCCAGTGTACAAAGTAAGGCCTGAGAATAATTCAAAAGATGTAAAAACAATGCATAGAAATCATTTGCTACCCATTGGACAAATCTTGATTGAGTCGGAGCCCCCAGAAGATGCCCCCTCTGGACCAGTGACTAGAGCTGCTGCTAAGAAAAGATCAAGAAAGTCTGTACCTACAGAAGCAGAGTTAAAGTCTTCCCCTCCACAAGTCCCAGTTGAGCATGACTGTCAGTCCATATCAGAAGAAAGTGAGAGTGACTTTGAATACTATCCTTCTTACGAACTGAGTCAATTGTTTCGGGGCAATCCCCTAGTCAATACTGGAGATGAAGCTGGGCCTTCTGGACTGTCCAAGTCCCCAGCTTCGTCCCTGGAGCCAATGCTCCCAGAAAGTGAAGTGCAAAGCATCAGATCAGATGAAATGGAATCATTGTGCATGGTTGAACTGTTTGAGCTTAGGGAGGAAATGATGGATTGGGTCAGACTGGTGATACACCAGAACAAGAAGAGTATTTTGAGTGCCCTGACAGTCCACTGCCAGTGTCCGAAAGCTCTCCATGCGAGCCAAATGTTGTGGACTCAGAAACTGTAACTCCTGGAGCTGAAAATGCCCCAAGTTCTAGCCTCTCTATGGAGACTCCCCTGACAAGTGAGGACAATGCTGAAAATGAGGCTCAGAGTGCAGAGACTGTAACAGTTCCCCCTAGAAAGACTGGTTGAGCTGTAAAGCCTGTGGTGCACCTCAGTTATGATTCCCTGGGCCGGCCAGTGGATCTGCCTCAATGTTGTCCATAAAGGGTGTATGTGTCCTAAGCTCATTGCCCAAATTGGCGTCAGTGCTAACTCCAAGTTACTTGTGTTGCCCTCTAGTATGGTGCCTTGCCCCATCCAGCCCCAAGGTAACTGATAGGAAGGGCCCTCTCTTCAGGTTTCATGTACAAGAGGTAATAACTTGAGTTATGGTACAATGTGTATGTAATACTGTAAAGAGGACGACTGCAATGTTTCAGAAATGTGTTCTTGGTAAAATGATATATTGACTGATGATTACATGCGAGCCTAATGCAAATGTATATGGTTGCAGTTGAAACTTATGGGTACTTGCTTGACGCGGACGCCAAGCTTTCCCAGGCCAGGAAGGGTGTAACCCTCTGCAAATGGGGTTCCCAAAAGACGCCCAGGAGCTTGCTTGAATGCTCCAAGCCTGAATGGTGTTTCATGCTTAAGCCATTTATCAGTGAGTGTTTTTAGAACCTCTGGTACTGTCTCTTAAGAGCTGTCTGCTTGCAGACATAATTAGTTTGTATGGGGACTGTGTGTTTCTTTGAGTACCACTGAGCTGCTGCCAATTCACTCCATTTTTGCAGTCCCTAGGAGTGCAAAGGGAACCTATCTGAAAGATGTAACTGTTTGCCAGAAACCATTTAGAGTAATAATGAAATTACAGTTTGTCTAACCTGCTTTCTTTGCAGTCAGAACTGTGTCTGCCTAGTTCCCCATTCTGGTTTTGAACTGCTGAACTGGACCAATCAGTGTGGGGTGGTTAGTTTCTAAATGGTGCCTTGACGAATCAGAACTTGGACTCATAATCTGAGCCAGCCACAAGAGGATTGTATGGGCAGTGACTCTGGGAGATGTAGTTTAGACTTCGGCGCCTTTTTGGACCAACAAGAGCAGTCTATTGTGAGTGACAGCCAATCCAGTCAAGAACTGGGAGGAACTCAAAGGAAGTGCCCGGTTTTGTCTGTTGGAGTTTCAGTTTAGCTCTGGGAGTAAAGAGGAAAGAAACCCTGTGCTCCTTCAGTGCACAGTTTTAGTCAAAAAACATGTGTAAGGTCCAGAGTTCCGGTCTGCAGCTTGTGTAACTGCTTGTTAGATTGAATCTGGCCCTGTGAAGAGAATCAAAGGATATCTGAAGAGTAGAAACCAGGCTCACCCTGTAGAAGACTGGAGAAATAGCTGAATTGCACTCGGTCTGTCAGGAACTGAATCTGCTGTGTGTTCTCCGGTATTGTGCAGTAACTTTATCGCATAGAGAAGCAGCCTGCCTGGTATAGTACTTTCTGTTTTACCATAAATGTGTGAAGAGGCTTGTGTACCTCAAGTGAATCCTGCTGCCATTAAAGGACTTTTGCCTGTTGCAGTTTGCCATATAAATGTGTGAGGAGTCTCGTGGAGCTCAAGAGTAGCCCTGTGACATTGAAGGACCCTATCTTGTTTGGAGGTCGTGAGTACTAATTCAGGGTCGCTCCTGTTGAATTGCCACATTAAATCCAAATGGAATTACTGTACTGCTGACTGTTTAACTAATTTTTCTTTCTCTGTGTGAAAGGGCCCCACCAGCTGCCACGGTTTGACTAGCCATTAGGGCTTGGGTACCCAGGACAGTAACTGATAGGGATAGGCCTGTGCACAGAGCCATCGGTAGATGAGTAGAGTGATAAGCTAATTAACCTGATTTCCCTGTCCTTGTTATATCCCCTAAATAAATCAGAGCTGCTTGTTTCAGCAAAGTTATACTGCCTGAGGTATTTGTCTATGTTAAAGTACTGTACTGTGATTGTTGCACTGTATCTTATTTCACAGGAGGTCCCAGTGCCGAACCAGTCCTGGGGTAAGTGTATACTGTGAAGGTAATTCTGATATACTGTGTGGGCCACTAGTGGGAAGAAAGGGGGGTTGCAGTGTCCCAGAGGGCTGTGACCAAGTAAGTTTAACTATTGCAAATCCTGACCTCTGGGTGGAGGCACCCGCCATTGGATCCAGGCCCCTCAGCCTGTTAGTGGCAAGGTAGTAGCCCCTTGGATAGCGCCATCTAGGGGTTACATGCGCATGAAACAAGAAGCAGCCTTACCATTCATGTGACAGGTACCATTTTAAGAAAAGGAAAAATGGTCTCCTGCCCTACACTGTCCATACAGCACAGTTAATATTAATCTAAAGGTGCATAGTTATTATTTGTGTCCAAAAAGAAAGAATAAAGTCCCAGATAGTTAGCTGGTCAAATGAAGTGTAACATTATGTGGTTTTACCCAGAGTCAGTATCTATCCAGCGCATTCACCAAAAGCCAGGCAAGTAAAGTCAAACCTTTATTTTAAACTACTTACAGAAGGATGTAATTCTCCTTCAGAATCCTCCTCCTGAAGTACTGGTACATTGCCCGATCTGTCCGTAAACTCCTTTTCATACCTGTCAAGCCATCTGCTGGCGTCTCTCAGATCCGTGTACTGCCATAATCCAAAGACGCGTGGAAGAATCACCCATAAGGCCTGGAGGCGGTGTCCTATAGGGTCAGACTTCTTCCTCTCTGACCTGGTCTAGAAGGAAAGGTGAGAATAAAGTTTCACATCTCAGGCCTCTATAACTAGAGGGTATGCTGCCCTTGCTGCTGGCAGAAGTAAGTGCCCTATTACTCCCACTGTCCACAGCACAGTGGTTTCATGCTGCTTGGTTGGTGTTTTCTGTAGCATTGCAGAGGTTAACTCTGTAAGCCTGCCAGTGCAATGCTAATTCAAAGTCCTCCAAGAAATGCAGCCAGGTGGTTAGTCAGGTTTTTAGGAAGGCAAGCAGGTTAGGCTCCTCAGCTCTCTCTCAGAGACACCTACCAGATGGATGTTCCCTGCTTGTACCTCATTTTCCAGGGCCTCCTAGTGCCCCTGGAGCTTTCTACTGAGTGAGTGAGGCCATCGTAGACAGTGTGGATGTGGTATGGATCTCGGAGTCAGTCATACAGGACAGCAGACAACTGACAGCATAGCTTCATATGTGGCAGATCCTGCCAAACCAACCTGGTTGAGTTCTATGACTGGGTAACTAGGCAACTGGACAGGGGCCATGCAGTGGACGTCCTGTATCTGGACTTTAGTATGGCATTCAACTCGGTGTCGCATGGGAGGCTGGAAAGTAAGTTAGAAGGCATGGGGTGGGTGCAAAGCTGGTGAGATAAGTAGGGAACTGGCTTCGGGAAAGGCAACAGAGGGTGGTGGTGGGGGGGGAGCTCTCACACCTAAGGGTAGCGACGAGCGGTGTTCCGCAGGGCTTGGTGTTGGGACCAGTGTTTGGGATATTCATTGCAGACATATCATTGGACATCAAGAGCAAGATCAGTCTGTTTGCAGATGCTGCCAAGATGGGAGCGGTGGTGAATGACCTAGGGGGATGGCAGGGGTTTCAGGATGATCTGGCAAAGCTTGAAACCTGGTCAGACACCTGGCAACTGGGGTTAAATGCCAAAAAGTGCAAGATGCTGCATTTTGGGGTGAAGAACCCAAGGAGGAGTTACCAGCTGGGGGGAGTGCAGCTGGCCCAGACAGAGGAGGAGGAGAAGGATCTGGGGGTGCTCATTACAGGATCAATGAACAACTCTGCACAATGTAGGAAGGCAGCTGCAAAGGCCAACAAAATGCTGGGTTGCATTGCAAGGGGTATATTCTCGAGGGAGGAAGTGATTCTGCCACTGTATAGGTCATTAGTTAGACTGCACCTGGAGTACTGTGTGCAGTACTGGCGCCCATATCTGAAGAGGGACATTAAGTTACTGGCGGGGTTGCAGCACAGGGCAGCAAAGATGATCAAGGGGCTGGGGGACTTTTCATATGAGAGGTGGCTGAGGGAGTTGAACATGTACTCGCTGGAGGAGAGGAGGGACGGGGGCATGATTGAAATCTTTAAGTACATGAAAGGAATAAACAAGACAGGTACAGAGGGGCTGTTCAAAGTAAGGGAGGAGAGGGACTCCAAGGGCCATGATATGAGACTAGAGCGAGGAAGGTTCAGGAGGGAGATGAGGAGACACTTTTTTACAGAGAGGGTGGTGGCTGGGTGGAATGCGTTACCTGCAGAAGTGGTATCCTGTAGAGCAGTGGACAAAAACACGTATCCTGGATTTTAGGGGGGCAAACTTTGGGAAAATGGGAAGATACTTGAAAGAGGCATTAAGGGGAATGGGGCAGGAATCAGGGGTTGAGGAACAGTGGGAAGTATTTAAAATGGGGATTACAAGAGCAACAGAATTATGTATTAAGCAGGTTAGCAAGAGGAAAAGGAAGAGGAGACCATTATGGTTTTCCAAAGAGGTAGCAAAGAAAGTGAAAGCCAAAAAGATTGCATTCAGGCAGTACAAAAAGACACAGGCAGAAGGGGATAGGGAGAAGTACCAGGAGAAGCAAAGGGAGGCAGGGAGGTCAGTAAGGGAAGCCAAAGCTCAGACAGAAGAACACATTGCAAAATCAGTGGGTAGAGGGACAAAACCTTTTACAGGTACATAAGGAAAAAGAAAGGCAAAGGGAGGGATAGTGAGACTGAAGGGGGAGGATGGGGGCTGCGTGGAGGATGACAACAGTAAAGCTGACATATTGAACAGGTATTTCTGCTCAGTCTTTACTGAGGAAGAGGAGGGTACTGGGTCTGAACGGAGTACAAGGGGTGAGAATAGTGCAGAAATAGACACAAGTCCCTTTACATGAGAAAGGGTCCTGAAGGAACTGGAAGTAATAAGAGTTGATAAAGCAATGGGGCCAGATGGGGTGCACCCCAAGGTCCTTAAAGAACTAAGAGAGATGGTGGCTGAACCTCTTGCTATCCTGTTTAGCTGATCACTAGAAACAGGAAGGTACCCAAAGACTGGAGGATAGCAGATGTAGTCCCCTTATACAAAGGTGGGAAAAAGAGGAAGCGGGAACTACAGACCAGTCAGCCTCACTCGGTAGTGGGGAAGATCATGGAAGCACTACTGAAGGAGAGATTGGTGGAACATCTGGTTGTCAATGGACTACAGGACCCAAGGCAGCATGGTTTCACCAGGGGAGGTCATGTCAGACCAACCTCATTGAATTTTTGACTGGGTGACTAGGGAGGTGGATCAGGGCAGGCAGTGGACATGGCCTATCTGGACTTCAGCAAGGCCTTTGACACTGTGCCACATAGAAGACTATTGCACAAACTGGGAATATGGGTGTGGGCAGGACAGTAGTGTGGTGGGTAGGTAACTGGCTGGGCAGCAGGACACAGAGGGTGGTGGTAAATGGCTGTCACTCCACAGAGGGAAGAGTGACCAGTGGGTACCACAGGATCAGTGCTGGACCGGTACTATTCAATATCTTCATCAGTGACATTGCGCAGGACCTAGAAGGCAGAATTTCACTGTTCGCTGATGACACAAAGCTCTGTAACAGAGTAGACACACCAGAGGGTGTAGACAGAATGAGAAGGGACCCAGAAACTTGAAGAATGGTCAGGGTTTGGCAGTTGAAATTCAATGCAAGGAAGTGCAAGATAATGCATAGGCACAAAACCCTGCACAATATATCAGTTGGGGGTGAGGACATAGCATGCTCCAAGCAGGAAAGGATCTTGGGGTAATCATCTCTGATGACCTCAAGGCAGGGAAACAGTGTGACAAGGCAGCAGGTAAAGCAAATAGGATGCTGGGATGCAAGGCAGGCATCACCAGCAGGAAAAGGAGGTCATAATTCCACTATACAAGACACTAGTGAGGCCGCACCTGGAGTACACTGTGCAGTTCTGGAGACCTTATCTACATAAGGACATAGACAGGGTAGAGAAGGTTCAGAGGAGGCAACAAAGATGGTGCATGGATTGCATCACAAGTCCTATGAGGACAGGTTGAAGGCACTGGACATGTACTCCTGGAGGAGAGGAGGAGAGAGGGATATGATAGAGACATACAAGTATCTTACAGGGAGGAACAGGGTGCAGGAATGCACTATTTGTAAGCAAAAAAGATGTTCCAGGACTAGAGGGCATGGATAAAGTTGAGGGAGCACGATTCAGAGGAAACGTGAAGAAGAATTTCTTCACAGAACGGGTGGTGGACAAGTGGAACACCCTGCCAGAGGAAGTGGTTGGGGCTGAAACAATCACGGGATTTAAGAATGCATGGGATAGACATAAAGGAATTCTGGAGGTCAGGGGTAAGGGGCAACAGACTTCTTGGAAAACATAAACTGAATTTAGAAACTTAAATGGGCAGACTGGGTGGGCCATAGGCCCTTATCTGCCGACACTGTCTATGTATCTATGTATCTATGCTTCAAACGAGGATGGGACAGGACAAGGGGGAGGGTCAATGAAGGGGAAGGGTGGAAGGGAAGGGCAGCTGCAGAATAAGGAGTGCTAGCTGCACATTCCAGCAGACTTGATAGACCTCTAAGCCTTTATCTGCTGGCAAATTTTGTATGTTTGTATATGGGCAGTACCATTCTAATTTTGAGTCCATTCCCATTAGTCAGTAGTGTGGAAGAGGTTTTATACATAAAAGTGATGGAAATGGTAATGCCAAATAAGCATGCACCGTTTTGATGACTATTTTTTTTCTTAATAGCGTATTGTGGGCTGAGAGAAGCCAGTGGTTTCATCGATTAGGTGTTTAGAATTTATAAATTTTGTTTGCAGCAGCACATAGTGGTGTTGCAAGGATTATTTAGTGAACACAAGACATTTTAAGGTGGGCTAACAGGAGCAAACTGAAACATGGTGGCCTGTGCCACCATTCCACCAGAGTTTAGTGTACATGCGTGAGTCGTCACGCATGCACAGAAAATTCTAGAGGCCATCTTGGACATGGCAGACAGTGCTGTGTTCCACTGGCAACCAGCGGACAAAATAGTGCAGTGATTGTCATTCACCTCCACTATTTACAAGTCTGTCTGGTATCCATAAGCTCCCTTTTACACTACTGTGCTTGCAAGAAATCTGCCAGGCCACGCCCACTGCAGCCATAAAAATGGGAAGACTTATTCATGCTAGCAAAAGGAAAAGGTGGAGCAGACAAGTTATACAAACTGCAACTTGGTGCTGGAGACGATTTAACCATCTAAGACAGGAAACAATGGAAGGAAAAATTAAAATGAGCAATTTCGCAAAAATCTTGGAATCTGATCAGGAAGAATGCATATGAAATTAATATTGATATCCAAAGTAGGCTAACTTGGTATACAAAATAATACATTGCTGGCATTATACCTTGCAAAAGCTCACTAAAATGGGATTATTAGGAGAAGATGAATGCTGGAAGTGTGATGTAAAGAATGCAGATTTAACTCGCATGTTATGGGAGCGCCCTAAGGTTGGTCGCTACTTGCAGCAATCACTATGTAAATGCTATGTGTACAAATTAACCCTGATCTAAGTACTGTTATACTGGGGGAAACATCATCCTTGCTTAGCCTAACTTACAAAGAAAATAAATGGCCAATGTTGACAGCAATTGGTCTCAAAAGATTAATTTGTTTAATTGGAAAGGCAAAACATGGATGAAGGGATTAAATATATGTCTATGATAGCTTTGAACAACAAAATGAGCAATGTAATCAAAATACAGATCACAGATTTGATCAAACATGGGGGCCCTCCTTTATATGATTAGATTTAGAACAAAGGAGTTATTGTGGTCAGTGCTGATAGGTAGAAAGATAAAAAGATTTAGGGCAGGATTCACAAAGGAGATGTGCCCAGTGCAACGCGGCTGCCCTGGTGCAGTGGAGATGCACTGGGTGCAAAATGGGCTATTCACAGAGGAAGCACAGGGAGATGCCCCCAGCACACCCCCTCTGTGAATAACACCGGTGCACCCAGGCCAGGATGCCCCGGAGCATCCCCCATGACAGGCAGTGAGACCATCAGGGCAGGGCATCTCAGGATGCTCTGTTCCCAAAAATGCTATTCACAGCCAGGGGCATGCAAATGAGGCCATTAGACATGCATGGTGCAATGGGGCCATTTGCATGTCATTATGGACCCATTTTCATATTGCCGGCTGGGAATCCCCAGCAGAATGCACCCAGTGCAACCACCGCCCCACCCCTGCCCAACCCCAACCCAAGCCATGCCGCTCCAGGCAGCGTTATATGTGCCAGATCCCCCGCCACAAGCCCCTGTGAGAGTGCTGCACACGGTGGCAGTAGTAGTGGTGATGACCCCCATCCCCATACAGAGGTCGCCATGCGCGGTAGGCTGTGTCAATCCTCCCCAACTCTATAATGAAGCCGCTCACAGTGGCAGTAGAGTTCAGCCCCCCCAGTGCCCGTACGATGCCGCTGCAGCAGTGCTGGACTGCAGGCAACCTCTCCCCCAGCCCCAAGCACCCGGTACAGCCACCACCCATGGCAGACATGCGGACAGCCCCCCCCATATACACCCAACCCACCCCTCTCCTTAGCAAGGACCTGCTGTCGGTGGGCGGCTCAGCCCACCCACATACCACCATGGCCACCCACCGACTGAGCTGTTTGTGACTGACAGGGATCGCACAGCTCGAAGCACTGCAGGCTGTGCGATAGCTGGGGGGGGGGGGGCTGTCCACACGTCTGCCGTGGGTGGCGGCTGTACCAGGTGCTTGGGGCTGGAAGGGGTTGCCTGCAGTTCAGCGCCACCGCGAATGGCATCGTACGGGTGCGGGGGGGCATCTGACCCTCTACTGCTGTCGTGAGCAGCTTCGTACAGGGATTGGGGGGTCATCACAGCCTCTATTGCCACCGTGAGCAGCTCTGTACAGGGATTGGGCAGGTCATCACCACTACTACTGCTGCCGGGTGTGGTTCTGTACTGGGGATTGGAAGGGTGAACAGTGCTGCTACTACTGCCATGAGTGGCTTTGTATGAGTGCTCAGGAGGGACGTCCCCACTACTACTGCTGCCAGGAGCAGCTCTGTACGGGGGATTGGGGGGATGTGTCCAGTACCACTGTCAGGGGCAGCAGTGTACGGGGGCATGAGGCTTGGGGGGGCTCACTGGGCTGCCAGTGTGGTCAGGCACCCGTGCCACTGCCCACAGTGTGGCGGCCAGCCTGTAGGTGGCCCCCGACTTAAGTCGAAAATCCAACACTTATCTTTCTGTGGTGCAACCCCAGACTTGCCCCAGAGTTGCGCCACAGATTTAGGCTGTGAATGGGGCTGCGCCCAGTATGTATGAGCACACACACCCTCACAGCCCTTATGGATGCACTGCATATCATTACGGGTGGTTTGTAGCGCATCGGGGTTGCACCAGTGCATAGTCGCCCTGCCTGAATCAACCTTGGGCACATTTTGGGGATGCCTTGGCACATTTTGGATGCGCTGGGCACATCCCTTTCTTGAATCCTGCCCTTAATGTTTTTTGATCCACTGAATCTGCTCATACTGCTTAACAGAAGTAGGACATGTATTGTATCATACAGAACCCACATATTGCATGAATGTTAAAACTAATTGAAAACATTTAAAATGTTCCTGATTATTGAACATATTATTGAAATGTATTGTATTTTTTGAAAACACCTTGAATAAAAAGTTTACTGAAATAAACACACACACACACACACACACACACACGCACACACGCGCGTGAATAAATAGATAATGCAGCTGCTGCTGCTGCTGACGATGGCAGGGAGCTTCGAACTGCTGTTTGCCCCGCCCAATTTCTATGTTCCCTGTGTCTGCTGTACCTGTTTCATCCATCGATCGATCATCAAAGCATACAGACTACTATGAAGCAGACAACTGTCAATTTACCTAAAATTTGAAAAATGCTGTAAAGAAAAATTCTTGCTCTCATCCTAAGCTAAAGAGAGCATTTATTTCTTTATTGAAACTTGTTAACCAGGAAAACTCAGATACAGTGCAGCCTCAATTATCTGAACCCCGATTATCCAGACCTCGTGATTATCTGAACTCTGGCATTGTCCTTCAGCTCTGGTTTGCCTTATGTTGTGGACCCCCGATTATCTGAACTCTCAATTATGCGAACAAGTCTGATGTCTCCCAGAGCATTCGGATAATCGAGATTGTGCTGTATAGACAGAAGCCTTGTTTACCACAGGGTCCTGCGAAGTGGCGGGGTACATGTAACATACAGAAAGGGTAAAACATGAACAAAAGACCCATGTAGATGGACATTGATTGATTGATTGAGAGAGTGATTGGGTGAGTGATTGATTTAACCTTTCATAAATGGGTGAGTACACTAGGTCACATGACCCCTTTACAGACAGAACCTGGACATGAATGACAAAGACAAGACATTTTGTTGTACAGTACGACAAACGAGACATAGCAATTAACACACATATTCCACTGTCAGATGATCATCCACAGTAGATTCAAAATTAGTCTAACACATTTATGCAGCTTAACGGAACTTTCTAAGTGTTGCTCTCTGAGAGACAGAGTTCCCTTAGGAAGGCATTTCGGTTACCTAGAGAATTAAATTATTTTTTAAATGAATCTCTCTCTTCTCTGATTGCGGAGCAGTTGACCAGCCACTGACTGGAAGTGCTCCTTCTTCACTAAGCATGCATGACATTACAGGAAGAGTTGTGAGCTGAGATGGGAGAAGAGCCTTTTGTGGCCTGCGATGGTTCCTAGTGGCTGTTGGGGTATTCTAGCCTCGAACATCCAATACCACAGGGGGACCCAGCAGTAAAGTGCCAGCTGGAGTGGGTGACATGGAAGGAGTTGGAGCCAGTGGTTAGCATTGCTGTTTCCAAGGCTCTGCTCCGTCTCCTTCTTCTCGCAGGACATCACTAGTGGCATTCAGGCATGGCAATTCTTAAGACAGCCACCAGGGTGCCATCAGACTGATACATCAATCAATCAACCAACCAATCAATCAATAAAAAGATAAAACTAATTATTTATCTCCGCCTTTCATCAGGCCCTTGTGCTGGTGACTTCCCAGGCCCGTCTAGCATTCCCCCACTGTCAGAACCCGCGGGGTTCCACATGGTGTGGGGCACAAGAGTACTGGAACCTCCCAGCCCCATCTACTGCTCCCCCATTATCAGAGCCTGTGGCAATCTATACGGTATGGGACACAACAGTACCAGGGACCTCCCAGCCCTGTATACTGTTCTCCCACTGTCAGAGCCTGTGGGGTTCAACATGGTGTGGGATACAAGAGTACAAGGGACCTCCAAACCCCATGCACTGCTCCCCTCCCCACTGTTAGAGCCCACGGGATCCACCTAGTGTGGGGCATGAGAGTATCGGGGACCACCCAGCCCCATCTACTGCTCCCCCCACTGTCAGAGCCAGAGGGGATCCATACGGTGTGGGGCATGAGAGTACCAGGGACCTCCCAGCCCCTTTTACTGCTCCCCCACTGTCACAGTCCATGGGGATCAGCACGGTGTAATGCATGAGAGTAGGGGGAACCCCCCAGCCCCGTCCAGCACTCCCCTACTGTTGGAGCCCATGGGGATCCACACGGTGTGCAGCGTGAGAGTACTATGCCCATCCAGCCCCATCTACTGCTCCCCCACAGTCAGAGAAACATAGAAGTTGACGGCAGATAAGGACTGCAAGGCCCATCCAGTCTGCCCATCTTTTCTACCTTATGAATGTGCCATAGGCCTGTACTCTGTCAATGGCCTATCTATTCATACTCATCTGTGTTGCTCCCTTATGCCTGTCCCTTGCCTGTTTGAAGCCCTGCACTGTATTCATATCCACCACTTCCTGAGGAAGGCTGTTCCATGCATCCACCACCCTTTCTATGAAAAAGAACTTCCTCACATTCCCCCTTAATCAGCCTCCCTCTAATCTCATGCTGTGTCCTCTTGTGCTGCTATTTTTCTTATATTGAAACATGTTAGACTCTTTCACTTTGTTAATGCCCTTAAAATATTTGAATGTTTCGACCATATCACCTCTCTCCCTCCTTTGCTCTAGGGTATACATATTGAGCTTCATTAATCTGTCCTCATATGTTTTCTGATGCAGTCCCTGCACTATTTTGGTTGCCCTTCTCTGGACTGCCTCCATTTTGTTAATGTCCTTGTGCAGGTGCGGCCTCCAGTACTGCACACAGTACTCCAGATGGGGCCTAACCAGTGTCTTGTAAAGAGGGATTATTACCTCCCTCTTACGACTTGTGATACCCCTACTAATACACCCCACCATCCCTCTAGCCTTACCTACTGCTTTAGTGGTCTGCTTGGATGATTTCAGGTCATCTGTGATGATGATGCCCAAGTCTCTTTCTTCCCTTGTGATTGCCAGCAACTCCCCTCCCAACCTATAGGTAGCTTCAGGGTTTCTCTTCCCTAAGTGCATGATCTTGCACTTCTTTGCGTTAAACCCCAGTTGCCACTCTTCCAACCATTTTGCCAGTTTATCCAGCTCTCTTCTCATTCTGCCCACCCCATCGGGTCATCTACTCTGTTGCAGATCTTGGTGTCATCTGCAAACAGACAAATTTTACCCTCCAGTCCATCTGCAATGTCACTGATGAAGATATTGAAGAAGACTGGCCCCAGGACTGATCCCTAAGGTACGCCACTTGTGACTTGCATCTCTTCTAACTGTATACCATTTACCACCACTCTCTGTTTTCTGCCTGTCAACCAGTTTGCTACTCAGTTGACCAACTTCTGACCCACCCTGAGCGTACCCAGCTTATTAATCAATCTTCTACGTGGAACAGTATCGAAAGCTTCGCTAAAGTCAAGGTAGGTGACATCAACTGCTCCCCCTTGGTCCACCACTCTGGTTACCCAGTCAAAGAATTCTATGAGATTAGTCTGACAAGACCTTCCTTTTATAAACCCATACTGTCTTGGAGCCTGTGCTCCTATGGATTCCAGGTGTTGCACTATCCTTTCCTTGAGGAGTGCATCCATAATCTTGCCCACTACTGAGGTAAGACTGACTGGTCTGTAGTTCCCTGCCTCCTCCCTGCTACCACTCTTGTGTGGCGGGATCACATGAGCCCTTCTCCAGTCTTCTTGGATCTCTCCTGTGCTCAGAGACTGACTAAACAGTTTTGCTAATGGCTCTGCTAGTTCCACCCTTAGCTCCTTTAGTACCCTGGGATGTGTGCCATCAGGTCCCATTGCCTTGTCCACCCTGAACTTAGTGAGCTCTTGTAGGACCCTTTCTTTTGTGAAGGGAGCAGTGCTCACCTCCCTCCCCACTGTGTCCATGGTGCTGAGCTGTGTGCCCTGCCCTACCTTCTCTTCAGTAAATACTGACCAGCAGTATCTATTTAGGATAGATGCTTTTCCTTGGTCCTCCTCCTCACACTCCCCCTTATCCCCTTTGATCTTAACAATACCCCCCTCTGGACTTTGTCCTTTCACTAATGTATGCATAGAAGGTCTTGTCACCTTCTTTTACTGTTCATGCTAGTGTTTCCTCAGTTTATTTATTTATTTATTTGTGCATCAGTTTACAACCTTTGAGCCAGAGGCTCATTTCCAAAGGTACTTCGTCACAAAGAGGACAAATACATTACAACATTTTGTTACACCATTGCGGTTACAGCTTTGGCAGTCACATGCAGTTATTTCTTTGTTACATCATTTAGGTTACAGGTTTGGCATTCACAAGCTTTTACAGTTATTTGGATACAGAGTAACAGATTAAACATACATTGGTATAAGCATACACGCGGTAGTGTGCAGAGACTGCAGGAGGTAAAAGTTCGGAGGGCTATGGGACATGGTTGGCGATTGGTTTGGGTGAGGAGCCACTCAGTGAGCTTTGTCAGTGCATAGTGAGCTACGTCACCTTAGAGAGAAGTGCAGCTACGCATGTTAAATAGCTGACTCCGAAGTGAAGTTTTGAAGCAGGAGATCGTGAGGGTATCAGAGATGGAGTTTGGGAGTGTGTTATACCAGGAGGGAGCTCTGTAACAGAAGGTGCTTTGTCCATGTATGGTCCTGGACCTAGGGACTAGTACAGTGGCCTTGCAGGAGGTTCGAGTTTGAACTAAGGGTTGTGCTAGGTGGATGGAGGCTGTCAGCCTGGGCGGGGATAGTCCAAGGAGAGTTTTTTCGTTATGAGGCAGGTTTGGTATCTGAGTAGTTCGTCCAGGTTAAGCAGCATTGCCATGTCATATAGCTGGCAGGTATGTGTTAGCCTAGGGGCTCCCGTAATTAGCCTACAGGCCTTATTCATGGTGAGGTGGATTTTATTGAGGGTGGTCGAGTCCGCAGCACCATAAACTGGCAGGCCATAGTCCACAAGGGACATTATTAAGGATGTGACCGCTAGTTGGAGGGCATCGAGGGGGGAGGCAGTTTTTGTAGCAGTATAGGATACCTAGCTGCACATTGGTAGCTGAGGCAAGAGCATCAATGTGGTCGTGGTATGTGAGGGCTGAGTCAAAGGAGACCCCAAGGTACTTGTGCGAGCGGACTTGTTCGAGAGGATGTTTGGAACTAGGGAGGATGTGGAGTGGGAAATTGCTGGCTTTGTTTTGGGGATGGGCAAAGAGCATAGTTTTTGTTTTTTTGAGATTGATTACAAGTCTATGCTCTTTAAACCAGGTTTTGGCATCATTAAAGGATAGTTGCAAGGTGTCCTGTAGGGAGATGGGGTTTCGGTGGGTGGCAAAGAAGACGGCATCATCTGCATACAGCAGAATTTTACCAGTGCATGCATTGGGCAGGGGTGTTGAGGTAGAGTGTGAAGAGTAGGGATCCTAGGATGGAGCCCTGGGGAACACCTTAGCGGATAGGACATGTATTGGAAAGGGTCCCATTGATTTTAACACGCTGAGAGCGGGCAGACAGGTAGCTGAAACACCAGGAGACTGGCCCAGTGGCGAAGCCGGTATGGCTGAGGGCATCCAGCAGGAGGGGGTGGGAGACAGTGTTGAATGCCTTTGAGCGGTCAATGAACACTGCCCCGGCTAGTGAGCCAGAGTCCAGGGAGGAGTGTAGAAAATTTGAAAACTCTATGAGGGCAGTGCTGATACTGTGATCTGCACAGAAACTGTGCTGTTCTGGGCAGAGGATGTTGTGTTTGGTCAGGTAATCCATAATTTGAGTAGCCACCAGTTTTTCTAGGGCTTTGGAGAGGGGTGGAAGAATGGAGATGGGCCGGTAATTCCCGGCTGTGGACCTGTCACCTCCTTTGTGTATGGGTGTAACTGTGGCAGTTTTCCAGGCCGAAGGGAATTGCCCCAGGCAGAGGGATTTATTGAAAAGGCTAGTGAGTGGAGCAAGGACCTGATCCAGAAGCCGACGGAGGATACTGAGGTCCAGGGAGTCGCTGCCAGTACTATTGCTCTTTAGTGCTTTAATCAGGTGTGGTCTGACTTCCTGGGCAGTTACCCTTCGTAAGTGGAAACTAGGATGTTAGATGACTGGGGAAGGTAGGGAGGGTCAAAGAAATCGCTAGGGAGGACCGAACTAAGGTCCGTGAATGATGAGTTGAGGAAATTGGCTATGCGGGCAGGGTCGGTGGGGGGGGGAGCACATGCTCCCATTTAGTTGTTTGATGTTGTCCCAGAATGTTCTTGCACTCCCCCAGGAGGAGGTGAGTGCGGCCTGATAGTGATTGGCCTTTGCTTTTCTGATGGCCCAGGTGCATTTGTTTCTTGCGGCATTGTATGCCTGCCTGTCCGCCGACTGGCCTGTTTCTGTGGCCAGGTGCCATAGGTTATCCCTGTGCTTGAGCAGTTGAAGCAGAGCAGGGGTAACCCAGGGTGCATTAGGTATTTTGGCTCGGACTTCCGTTCGGGGTGCTAAAATGTCACAGGCTTTATTGAAGGTTTGGGAAAAGAAGGTTAGGGCAGTATCTATATCAGGGGCGTAGTGTATGGGAGACCAGATAATTTGGGCAAGAAGTTGCTTAAGGCGTTTTAGTCCACCTGGTCTGAGGCGCCAACGTAGAGTGGAATGGGCTGTGGGTTTGGGTGTAGAGGTCGCCCAACAGAAAAGGATAGGGGAGTGGTCACTAAGTGAGTCAGGAAGGACCTGGGTATCATGGATTTGTTTAGGGCGGTTGGTGATGACCACATCTAGAAGGGTGCTAGTACCTCTCTTTGTGTTTACTCTGGTGGGTTGGGAAATGAGTTGAGTCATGTCTATGGCTGCGAAAGAGTCACGGGTGGTGATGGAGGATGTGCTGAGCCAGTTAACATTCAGGTCACCCACAAGGATATGGTCAGCTGTGTGATGTAGGGTTGTAAGATAATCTGTTAACAAAACCAGTGCCAGGGTTTGTTTTTTGGGGGGAATGTAGGCAGTGGTGAGATACAGGGGGCCTCTGGAAGGGTCCGGGGTCAGTTTGAGGGTTAGGACCTTCGCCCCATATACGAGAGCTAGGGCAGGGAGTGCTTGTCCAGTGAGAGAGTCCCTGGTATAGATTGTACAGCCCCCCATCTACCTACATGATCCTCCCGGTAAAGGGAGTAACCTGGGAGGGAGACAAAGGAGTCTGGAGTGGATTTTGATAGCCAGGTTTCCACCAATGTTATGACATCTGGTCTATGCAACATGGCCTAGCATTGGAGGGAATCAAATTTTTTTAGAAGGCTGCATATATTCATAGATGCTATGCAGAGCCCAGGTGACCCTGATGGTGGGCTAGTGTGGGCTGGGCCTGGGTTGGGATGTATATTGCCTGTCAGGAGTAGTAGAATGACCACTGCCCTGGCCAGGGGGTGGTGGAAGGCGAGCTTTAGATAGGTATGTGGAGGAGAGGATGGGAGCTTCTGGGCACAGGGGGTGGGCAGGGTTAGCCAGGCTGGAAAAGCGAGAATGATAAGCCTCCAGTGGGAGCCTGGGGAAACAGCTGGGAGGTGACTAGGGGGAGGGTGTCGTGGGCTAGGGCACATGGTGAGTGTAGGGTGGGATTGTACTAACTCCGGAACAAGTGAGGGAGCTAGTGCCAGTGAGCCTGGGGGGGGGTGTCAGGTGGGTGGGACAGTGGTATCTGGGTAAGGATGAGAGGGAGGAATTTTAGTAAGAGGTGGGCTAGCATATCGCTAGCGGTAGCAGCAGGGAAGGTAGGTAGAAATAGTTTTGTTGCCCCCCAGCAAGCGTGGATGCCACTTTGGATCAGTGGTAGTGACACGGACTCTGGTGGACAGGGTATCAGGTTCAGGACTCACTCAGGGCAGTTGGAAAAGGGACCTGGGTGAGAGCCATGCTCCACGTTCTGGGGGCCAGAAGCAGGCTAGGTTTGGGCCTGAAATGGGGTGTGAAATAGCGACTCCTAGTGGTCACTCGGTGTGGGCTTGGTGGTGATGGCAAGAGGTCCGAGAGTGGGCTAGCTATAGAGCTGGGTGTAGGAGGAGGTGTGGGCAGGGTAGCTGTAAGCTGAAGAGAAGAGAAGTGGAATAGGTAGTTAGAGGGGATCCAGGAAGAAGGAAGGAGGCTATCTGAATAGAGGTACTTGTGGTAGGATCTCAGGGTCCCTCTAGTGGCTGGCAGGTATAACCTGCAAATGGAAAAATGGGGACTTAGTATTTCAGACAGCAGGAAGTGATGTCATGAGGCAGGGCCTATAAATCAAGGGATGCCCCTCGGTGGGTGGGCGGGGCAGTTGATGTGTGCAGTGTGTTGACGGGCTAACCCCACCTCACAAAGGTGCTGCTGTATGAGGTAGTTTATTACCTCAATGCAGCCCCGAGATGTGTCTGCTCCAGGAGGGATCCTTGTGGGCCATTGCCTGCCTTACTGCCTTCACTATTTCCCTTAGGGAAGTTTGATATGCCTCCCTATCTTCATCCCACTGCGTCCCCTTATATTTCCTGAAGGCCAGCCTTTTGGCTCCAACCTTTTCTGCTACTGGTCTTGAGAACCAAAGTGGTATCCTTCTTCTTGTGCTCTTGCTTTTTTCTCTAACACAATGGGATGTTGCTTCAGGTATTGCATCCTTAATGCTTGCCCACTTTGCCTGTACCCCCTCACCTGTATTTCTTCTTGCCAGGACTAGCTTAACTCTGTTGGCCATTTTATCAAAATCAGCTCCTCTGAAGTCCCATATTTTTGCCTTGGAATGGGATGATTTAGTTCTAGTGGCCAAACTGAACCATACTATGCTATGGTCACTGGCCCCCAGGTGACCTTCTACCTGGAGATCTGTGATCCTTTCCCTGTTAGTCAGTACTAGATCTAGGATAGCCCTGTCTCTCGTGGGTTGTTCTAACAGTTGTTTGAGGCCCTCCCCCTGCAGGGAATCCACTATGTGTCTAGTTCTGGCAGATGTTCCTGCTGGTATTGACCAATCTGTATCTGGCATGTTGAAGTCTCCCATTATCAGAACCTCCCGTTTAGCTGTCATGTTTTGTATTTCTTCTAACAGTAATCTGTCTATGTCCTCCCCCGGTCTGGAGGCCTGTAGACAACCCCCGTTCGTATGGCTGTCCCATTTCATGTTTCCAGGGTGACCCACAGTTCTTCTGGCTTCTTATGTGTATTCTGAATTTCTGTAGCTTTGACATTTTCATTGAAATAAAGGGCCACACCACCACCCCTTTTTGCACCTCGGGTCTCTTCTGAACAGTACATAGCCGGGTACTGAAGTCTCCCACGTGTGGTTACTGGTGAACCATGTCTCGCAGGGAGATCTACCCAGTGTGGGGCATGAGAGTACCAAGGACCTCCTACCCCCACCCCATCTATTGCTCTCCCACTGACAGAGAAACATAGAAACATAGACTTTGATGGCAGATAAGGATCACCAGGCCCACCTAGTCTGCCCATTTCCCTACCTATTGGATAAGCTGCAGATCCTAGTTAACCAACAGCCTACTTCCTCCTAGCCCCTACTAGAATTGCCCTATGTCTGTCCCATGCATTCTTGAATTCCCCCACTGTTTTTGACCCCATAACTCCCTCAGGAAGGCCGTTCCATGCGTCCACCACCGTCTCCGTGAAAAAATACTTCCTCATGTTGCCCCTGAGCCGTCCCCCCCATCTTCAAATGGTGCCCCCTTGTTCTTGCACATCTCTTTTTCAGAAAGATGCTACCCTCTTGGACTTTGTTGATTCCCTTGAGGTACTTGAAAGCTTCTATCATGTCCTCCCTCTCCCTCCCTTCCTCGAGGGTATACATGTTAAATGGACACTGTCAACCCCCTTAGGCCTGGACTGTCCCTAGTTTAAAAACATATCTTATGACTGTTCACGTTCTGTAGAGACTGCTGATGTAGCTGGTTGTTTAATTCTGGTTCTTTTTTTTCTTTTAAATGGTAAAAAAACAGGCTACCCACCATACTGGTGTTACCACACCAAAATATGTTTGTTTATATTCCTTGACCAAGTCCCACTCATTGTTGCTGAGCCTCGGAACACCCCCAACATGATCTAGCCACTTATTATGCAGTGGGAGTAGAGGAGAATATTGTATCATGAGTGACTGTAGGATGTTTCTATTATTCAGGATGTATGCAATAAAAATAGATCCAGAATTCAAAACAAAACAAAGTTGTTTATTATTATATATTAGCATGCATTTCACTCCTACTAACCAAAAAGGCAGATACAAAAAACAGCAACATCGATGGATTTTAGAGTAGGTAAGCACTCATAAAATGAGGAGTTTTAACTAGAACTAATATGATGCAAAAAAGATTGACAGTGTCCCTTTAAGCTCCTTTAGTCTCTCTTTGTATGGCTTGTGGTTTCAGACTCTGCACCATTTTAGTTGCCCTCCTCTGGACTGCCTCCATCCTGTCTATGTCCTTGCAGAGACAGGGTCTCCAGAACTGCATGCACTACTCAAGATGGGGTCTCACCAACTGTCTGTACAGAGGGATAACAACGTCCTGTTTTTTACTGGTGGTGCCTCTCCCCTGTGCATCCCAGTATCCACCCAGCCCTCCTTACTGCTTTCTCACATTGCTTACCTTACTTTTAGGTCATCTGATATGACTACCCCCAGGTCCCTTTCCATTTTTGTTGTTGTTAGTACCCTTCATTCTTGTGTTCTCTCCCCCAGCCCCGGGTTTTTGTTTCCCAGGTACAATACTTTGCACTTCTTTGCACTGAATCTAAGCTGCCATACTTTTGTCCATTCATCCAGCCTTGACAAGTCCCTTCTCATCCTTTCCACCCCCCCCCTTGTGAATCAACCCTGTTGCAGATCTTTGTGTCATCTGCAAAGAGGCATACTTTTCCTTCCAGTCCCTCTGCAATGTCACCTATAAAGACATTACAGAGGACCGGTCCCAGTACTGAACCCTCCAGTACCCTGCTAGTAAACCCCCTTTCTTCGTCCTGTTGTCCAGCCAATTTTTTACCCAGGCTACCACCCTGGGACCCACTCCCAGGCTGGCTAACTTGTTTATTATTTTTTTGTGTGGAACTGTGTAAAAAGTCTTGCTAAAATCTAGGTCGGCCATGTCCAAAGCCGCTCCCTGGTCTACTACTTTGGTCACCCAGTCAAAGAAATCTATTAGATTCGTTTGACGTGACCTTCTCGCTGTGAATCCATGCTACTTTGGGTCATGTGTCCCACTGGCCTCTAGGTACTCAACAGTTCTTTCCTTCAGAAGTGATTCCATTGTTTTCCCTACTACTGAGGTCAAGCTAACAGGTCTATAGTTTCCTGCCTCCACCTTGCTCCCACTTTTGTGAGGGGTAATCACATCCGCTCTCCTCCAGTCCTCAGGTACCACACAATCCTCCCATGATTTGTTAAAAAGCATAGTCAGTGGTGTCACTAGTTCTCCCCTTAGTTCTTTTTAGAGTTCTGGTGTGAATCCCATCAGGCCCCATTGCTTTGTCCACCTTCAGTTTTAGGAGTTCTTTCAGGACCCTTTCTTCTGTGAATGGACTGGTATCGACCCCCTTATCCAGAGTTCGTCTGTTTGGTTTAGGTACCTCCTCCTCTTCTTTTGTGAATACTGAGCAGAAGTATTCGTTCAGTATCCCTTCTTTCTCACTGTCACCCTCTGCCCACCCCCTTCCCTTTATTAAGCCTCACTATCTCTCCCTTGGTCTTTCCTTGCTCCCTAATGTACCTATGAAAGGTTTTATCCCCCCTTCTTAACTGAGTTGGCTATCTTTTCCTCGGTTTGGCCTTTGCTATTCTGACTGCCTTTCCCGCTTCCTTCTGCTTTAACTGGTACAGTTCTCTGTCATGCTCCTTCTGTGTTTCCTTATACTTCCTAAATGCTATCTTTTTCTCCCTGACCTTCCCCGCCACCTCTTTTGAGAACCACAGTGGTTCTTTCCTCATTTAGTTTTATTTGCTTCACACAAAGGCTTGTTGCCTCTGTGATGACAGTTTTTATTTTTCCCCATTGTTCCTCCACCCCTCCTTCTTGCCTGTTTGCTAGTGCTTTTCTAAGACACTCTCCCATTTTGCCAAAGTTAGCCCCCCCTAAAGTCCAGTACCCTCGCTTTTGCCCAATTGCCCGCAAATTGCCCAAAGTCAACACCAAAATAGGGAGGGCAGCAATCAGTTATTCTCTAGCCATAGCATGGAACACCCTATAAAAATCCCTAAAACTGTCCATTATCATTCCATTTACATCCTTCAAGCAGCACTGTACAGCCTTCTTCACAGAGAAATGCAGTTGTTACCGCTAGAGATAGAATAGTCATCCCACAAAACCATATTCCAATCACATATGGCATATTCCTTCCAGCCAGACACTGCCAGTATATGGCACCCAATATTCCCATCACCATCCTTGTACTCATTATGTGAGTGACTGTCATAGGCCTCATTACGATACATATACTGTACATATTGTAGATGTTAGTTTAACTTTCTTGCCAAGCTTTTAACATGTGAATTCTCTGTATATTATTGTGTTATAAATAACATTTTCTTTTTCTGTATGTATAACTGTCTCATAAGTATGTGATGTAATTGCTGTGCATCAACTCGAACCTTGACCTTATCAGGTCCATCTTGTAAATGAGCCTTGCTCAATGATGATCGCCTGAATAAATAAAGATTTGATTGATTGATTGATTGATTTTGTATGACTTGACTCTACGGCTGTGTTTATCGTGAACCACACTGTTTGGAGGTCGCTTGTTCCCAGATGGCTACACACTTCTAAATCTGAGATCCCCTCTCCATCCCCGTTTGAGAGTACCAGGTCTAAGATTGCTCATTCCAGAGTGGGTTCCAACACTAGCTGTCTGATGCATGCCCCCTGTAGGGCATCGAGAATGACCTTGCTCTTCAATGTGATTGCAGCAGAGGTGCCTCAGTTAACATCTGGCATATTCAGGTCCCCCATCAACAGTTTCTCCCCTTTTTCTGCCATTCTAATGATGCCTTCTATAATTTCCTTGTCCATTTCCTCCCCTGAGATGGGTGTCTGTATACAACAACCATACGGATTGTGGTGCTATTTCCTGTCTCTAGGCTGACCCACAGTGCCTCCTCTTCTCCCTGTTTACCCTTTAGTTCTGTTGCTTTGATCCCTTCCCTTATGTAGAGAGCTACTCCTCCTCCTCCTCTTTTACCCTCCCTGTCCCTCCTGTAGATTGTGTACCCTGGTATGTTGACATCCCAGTCATGGTTCTCTGAGTACCGTGTTTCTGTGACTGCCACAAACTCCAGGCGTCCCTCTTCCATCAAGGCCACTAGTTCAGGGAGCTTATTACCCAGACTATGGGCATTGGTACTCATCGCCCTCTATTTTTTGAAGGCCTTACCCATTTTAGCCCCATCCCTGTCCTTACTGCCTTTGCCTTTTTCTCCATTTACCCCTGTCCTGCTCCCTATTGACTTCTCTATCTTGGTGTTTACCTCGCTAACTATCCTGTTTTGTGTGTGGGGGGGGGGAGCTGGGATTTCCCTGCTCCTTGGGGATCTACCCGATGTGGAGGTAGAGGGTACCAGGGACCTCCCAGCCCCATATACCTCTCCCCCACTCTCGGAGCCTGGGGGGATCCATCTGGTGTGGACCTCAGGAGTACCGGGTGTCATGAACCCACACCTGGGGTCAGGTCCACTGGGTTCACAGTGCCCACCCTTTTAAGTGTGATTCGTGATAGGGAACAAACAGGGATACCCTCCTGTTTGCTTTGGGTCAGGGCACACTACCAGTCTTGAGTCTTGGGGTCAAATATGAACCCTTTCTTGGTTAGTACACCCAGGTAAAGGATCCAAGTTATCACACCCTCTTTGGGGAAAGACTAGATGGGCAGACTAGATGGGCATAGCTGTCCTTATCTGCCGTCAAAGTCTATGTTTCTCTGTTTCTATGTTTCTAAAGCAGTGTGACAACTTGAACTGGCCTTCTCCCTACAGGGCATTCACCAACCTGATTCACAACTCCCTGCTGACTCAGTTGAGACTCTGGTATGTTCCCTTAACCTGCTGGATCACTACACAGATCCTTCACAGTTTGGCTGCATATGATGACATCCTAAGCATATAACAGTTGTGTTAGGTTATTAATACTGTTACGTCATTCACAATCAAAATGAGCAAGTCTCAGACAGCGTTTTAAGGAAAAACAAAGTTTTACTAAAATTAACAAAAAAAAAGTAAATAAATACAGTACACTAAAACAGAACATATATAAATTCAGGTTACAGTCAGAAAAATTAAACTGGATAATTATACAGAGACAAAGTGCCTTGCAACTGATTAACTAAATTCTACCTTAGTTTCAGTTGGCAACTTGTTCAAGCTGTAGTTACCAGTCTTTGCAGAAGTGTCTCTTAGGAGTCCATTAACCAAAGTGTCTGTCTTGAAAGTCCAAACACAGAGGTATGCAATGTTCCCTCAGCAACCTGCCAATATCAGAGGGAAAAAATGTCCCACCCCTTTTGTGAGGTCACAGCTCTGTGATGATGCTGGCATGTGAAGTCACTCTCAGCCCTGCGTACTGAATTAGTCATATGATACTGCACAAGGCCAAATATTCCAATTATAAAAAAAGGTCTGTTTTCTCCCAAGTGAATCTCAGAGCATGGTTTATGGCAGGTTAGGATTACCCCCCCCCCCCTTTTGATGTTTCAGGAAAGCATCCTGATAAGCTATTTCACAACATTCTGGGATATTTCACAAAGGCTTTCCAAAAACAGTTTCCCTCTTGATAACCCATAAAATGCAACTTTTTTATAGCAGCCTTCCTGGGTTCAAAGCAGAGGCTTCAGAGAACATGATTTTAATAACAACAACACAGGTTTTGGCAGACATGTGTTAAAACAGGAAAAGGAAGCTCTAGCCAGCTTAGCTCCAGCAAGCAAGGGGCCTTCATGTCAGAGGTCAAACCCCCTTTAAACAGCTAGATTTCTCCCATGAGCCTTGCTGTCACTGCCATGTTTCATAAGCAGAAATTCTATAAAAAAAAGTGTATGTATATATATATATGTGTATACACACACATATATATATATATACAAACAAGGACTAACAGTGGGATATCCTGCCACACTAGGGTCCTCCTAGCCCCATCTACCACTCCCCAACTGTCAGAGCCTGGGGGGATCCAGTCAGTGTGAGGCTTGAGAGTGGCAGGGACCTACTAGCCCCATCTACCGCTCCACCACTGTCAGAGCTTAGGAAGATCCACCCAGTGTGAGGCACGAGAGCACCAAGGACCTCACAGCCCCATCTACTGCTCCTCCACTGTCAGAGCCCAGGGGGATTCCCCTAGTGTGAGGCATAAGAATACCAGTGACCGCCAAGCCCCATCCTCCGCTACCCCACAGTCAGAGCCCATGGGGATCCACCTGGTGTGAAACTTGAGAGTAGAGGTGACCTCCCAGTCCCATTTACTGCTCCTTCACTATCCAAGCTTGGGAAGATCCACCTTTCATAGGGCACAAGAGCACTGAGGACCTCCCAGCACAATCTACTGCTCCTGGGGGTGTCTGAGTTTGGGAAGATCCACCTGGCATAGGGAGTGAGAGCACCGAGGACTTCCCAGCCCCATCTACTGTGCCCCTACTATCACAGCACAGGGGGATCCACCTAGTGTGAGGTTCGAGAGTACAGGTGACCTCCCAGCCCCATCTACTGCTCTCCCACTGGCACAGCACAGGGTGATCCACCTGGTGTGAGGCTTGAGAGTACAGGTGACCTCCTAGTGCCATCTACTGCTCCCCCACTGTCACAGCCCAGGGGGATCTACCTGGTGTGAGGCTCCAGAGTACAGGTGACCTCCTAGCGCCATCCATGGCTCCCCCACCATCAGACTCCAGGAGGATCCACCTGGTATGAGGCTCGAGAATACAGGTGACCTCCTAGTGCCATCCACCGCTCCCCCACAGTCAGAGCCCGGGGTGGATCCACCTGGTGTGAGCCTCGAGAGTTCAGGTGACCTCCCAGTCCCATCTACTGCTCCCCCACTGTCCGAGCTTGGGAAGATCCACCTGGCATAGGACACAAGAGCACCAAGGACCTCCCAGCCCCATCTATAGCTCCCCCACTGTCACAGCACAGGGGAATCCACCTGGTGTGAGACTCGAGAGTACAGGTGACCTCCTAGCCTCATTTACTGCTCCCCCACTGTCAGAGCCTGGGGGATCCATCCGGTGTGAGGCTCGAGAGTACAGGTGACCTCCCAGCCCCATCTACTGCTCCCCCACTGTCACAGCACAGGGAGATCCACCTGGTGTGAGGCTTGAGATTACAGGTGACCTCCCAGCCCCATCTACTGCTCCCCCACTGTCCAAACTTGGGAAGATCCTCCTGGCATAGGGCATGAGAGCACCAAGGACCTACCAGCCCCATCTACTGCTCCCCCACTGTCCAAGCTTGGGAAGATCCACCTGGCATAGGGCACAAGAGCACCAAGGACCTTCCAACCCCATCTACTGCTCCCTCACTGTCACAGCATGGGGCATCCACCTGGTGTGAGGCTCAAGAGTACAGGTGACCTCCCAGCCACATCTACTGCTGCCCTACTGTCAGAGCCTAGGGGAATCCACCCAGTGTGGTGCACGAGAGCACCAGTGACCTCCCAGCCCCAACCGCTGCTCCCCCACAGTCAGAGCCCATGGGTATCCACTCAGTGTGAGGCTTGAGAGTACAGGTGACCTCCAAGCCCCATCTACTGCTTCCTCACTACCAGAGCCCAGGGGGATCCAGCCGGTGTGGGGCATGAGAGTACCAGGGATCTCCCAGCCCATCTACTGCTTCCCCCACTGTCACAGCACAGGGGGGATCCATCTGGCAAAGGGCATGAGAGCACTGAGGACTACTGTGAGGAAGGAACACATCAACAGACATGAGTGCATTATGGCAAGCTCACTGGCACTGCACTAACAGTACCACTTGTGATGCTAGTGACTCGGGTTCAGAAGCACGCTCAGAACACCGGGGGGAGGAGGATCGAGTGTCTGTAGGACTGCTTTCCTCCTCTGGGGGGAGATTGGGCAGAGTTCAGTGCTTGTCTGGCCCTAGAAGAAGCTGGGGCAGGCATCCTGGGTCAACACACCTGGGGTGTGTGGCAGATGTTGATGCACGTTGCGCGGGAGTGTGTGGCATGTGTCATGATGTCATCACACACCACACCTCCCAGGGGTTAATAAGGGAAGAAAAGGCAGTGGTAGGATGGCGCCAAGTGCCCACTAACCCCACACCTGACCAGCTGGGCACATCAGCTGGAACTGGCTCCGGATCACGGCAGGGGTTGGGGAATCCTGCTAACCCTGTTGGGGGGCATGTCCTGGAGGAAGACGACTGGCGGTACATCCCACTGGACGGTGGGGTGCTGGGGCTGGGGCACTCAGCAGATGGGGGCCGACTGGGGGAGGAAAGAAAATTACACTTTGTGTGCAGACTGGCCACAGACCACAAGGACAGAAGAAATTAAAGCCTTTGGGCAACCCATGCCCAGCTGGAATGGAAAGAAGGGGATATCTTTCCAGGAATCAAAGGAATCCAGGAAACTACAAAGGCTGAGGCTAAGATGTGGCCACTCCTGTGCCTATCTTACAGCAAGAAGGGAGGGAGACAATCTAGCCAAGGGTCTACAAGATAAAGGGGCAATTAATCTGTCAGTGTGTTTTATGCAGTTGCTAGTAATTAACAAGGGAGGTCAGTGGACGGAGACTCAGGGGTTCCAATCCTGAAACTGATGGGGCAGAGGTGGCATCTTAACAACGATTGTTCATGTGAAAGTTGGGTCAGTCCAGAGTCCAGTCTTTCAGAGCCAAAGGAACGGGGGAGTGGGAGACATAGAAACATAGAATCTGACGGCAGATAAGGACCGCTTGGCCCACCTAGTCTGCCCATTTCCCTACCTACTGGATAAGCTGAAGATCCTAGTTAACCAACAGCCTACTTCCTCCTACCCCCCACTAGAATTGCCTTATGTCTGTCCCATGCATTCTTGAATTCCCCCACTGTTTTTGACTCTACGATCTCCTCAGGAAGGCTGTTCCATGTATCCACAACCCTCTCTGTGAAGAAATACTTCCTCACATTACCTCTGAGCTGTCCCCCCCTCTATCTTCAAATTGTGCCCCCTTGTTTTTGCACAACCATTTTTCTGAAAGATGCTACCCTCTTGGACTTTGTTGATTCCCTTGAGGCATTTGAAAGTTTCTATCATGGCCCCCCTCTCCCTCCTTTCCTCGAGGCTATACATCTTTAGTTCCTTTAGTCTTTCTTCATATGTCTTCTGATGCAGATCCTGCATCATTTTGGTTGCCCTCCTCTGGACAGCCTCCACCCTGTCTATGTCTTTGTGGAGATGGGGTCTCCAGAACTGTACACAGTACTCCAGATGTGGTCTTACCAACTGTCTGTACAGAGGGCCAACAACTTCTTGTTTTCTACTGGTGATGCCTCTTCCTATGCATCCCAGTATCCCCCCAGCCCTCCTTACTGCCTTCTCACATTGCTGGCCCACTTTTAGGTCATCGATATGACTATCCCCAGGTCCCTTTCCATTTTTGTTGTTGTCAGTATCTCACCCCCCATTGTGTACTCTTCCCCTGGGTTTTTGTTTCCCAGGTGCATTACTTTGCACTTCTTTGCATTGAATCTAAGCTGCCATACATTTGACCATTGATCCAACCTTGCCAAGTCCCTTTTCATCCTTTCCACCCCACCTTGTGTATCAACCCTGTTGCAGAGCTTTGTGTCATCTGCAAAGAGACATGCTTTCCCTTCCAGTCCCTCTGCAATGTCACTTACTGTATAAATACATTAAAAAGGACCGGCCCCAGTATTGAACCCTGTGGTACCCCACTACTAACCTTCCTTTCTTCACTGTTGACTCCATTTACTATTACCCGCTGTGTCCTGTTGGCCAGCCAGTGTTTTACCCAGACTACCACCCTAGGACCCACTCCCAGGCTGGCTAATTTGTTTATTAATCTTTTGTGCAGGACTGTGTCAAATGCCTTGCTAAAGTCTAGGTAGGTCATGTCCACAGCCCCTCCCTGGTCTACTGCTTTGGTTACCCAGTCAAAGAAGTCAATTAGATTTGTCTGACATGACCTTCCTGCTGTGAATCCATGCTGCCTTGGGCACCTGAGGACTGGAGGAGGGTGGATGTGATTCCCTTTCACAAAAGTGGGAGCAAGACAGACTGTAGCTGCCAGGTTTTCACAGGGCCTGGTATACGAGAAGACGCACCTTGCAGAGAATGCTGTTTAAATGACCGAATGTGCCTTCAGTAACACATCGTTAATAGGTGGTTTGGAGCAGAACCATTTTCTGCTTTGTAGTTTCCCAGAGGGAAGATTTCTGACTCCAATAGGACAGCAGATAATGAGGCCCTTGCCTAATCCAGCTGCTCCACAAGATAAATCCCCGAGGTGAGCTCCAGCCTTTTTGCTCACTTCAACTGTGCTCTTTCAGAGGATGAACACAACTGATCTCTAACTACACTGTGTGTGCTTGTGAGAGACAGACAGAGAGAGAGAGAGAGAGAGAGAGAGGGCGATAAGAGGAGCAAACCCAGCTGAGTGTTTCACTGATGAATATCTGAAGTGCTCCTAAAGAAACTTCATATTCGGTGGGATAGCCAAAATCCTGCTTGATATCACAGAATGCCTGTTGCCGAACATGCCCAGGCCGAGCAGTGGACCTTTTCCAGCAACTAGCGAGTACTACCAGAAAATCAATAAAATCATGAATTCCACAGGGATCAGATTCTGAGGCATTTTCTTGAACTTTGATTAAGCAAAAGAAACCCACAGAAACTTTTCTGATTCATCAAATTGGTTTTGACAATTACTGCTTGCATGTCAACGGGCCCCAACATGGTGTGGTACCCACTACAACTAATAGGAGAGCTCTCCCGTAAGGTCTTTGTGGGAAAATGTTGGGTGCATCTGCCATGGGGAATCGTGGACTGAGCGGAGGGGGTTGGGTTTGTGGGATTATTTAGAGTTTACTTTTACTGATACCCCACTGCTTCCCATTTTCACTCGTTCTTTTTATTGTTCTTCCTGCTAAATAAATATTTTTTTATTGTATTTTACTTTGGGTGTATTAGCAATGTCTTTACAGGCTCAAAGTTGTTTTTGTGAGGAATACTATTGTAACCCCTAGATGGCGCTATCCCAGGGGCTACTACCCCTGCCTGATTTGCCACTATCAGGTTGAGGGGCCTGGATCCAATGGCGGGTGCCTCCACCCAGAGGTCAGGGTTTGCAATAGTTAAACTAACTTGGTCACAGCCCTCTGGGACACTGCAACCCCTTTCTTCCCACTAGTGGCCCACACAATATATCAGAATTACCTTCACAGTATACACTTACCCCCAGGTCTGGTTCCAGCACTGGGACCTCCTGTGAAATGAGATACAGTGCAACAATCACAGTACAGTACTTTAACATAGACAAATACCTCAGGCAGTATAACTTGCTGAACAAGCAGCTCTGATTTATTTAGGGGATATAACAAGGACAGGGAAATCAGGTTAATTAGCTTATCACTCTAATAATCTACCTATGGCTCTGTGCACAGGCCTATCCCTATCAGTTACTGTCCCTGGGTACCCAAGCCCTAGTGGCTAGTCCAAACCGTGGCAGCTGGTAGGGGCCCTTTCACACAGAGAAAAGGAGAATTAAACAGTCAGCAGTACAGTAATTCCATTTGGATTTAATGTGGCAATTCAACAGGGAGCGACCCTGAATTAGTACTCACGACCTCCAAATAAGATAGGGTCCTTCAATGTCAGCAGGGCTCACTTGAGGTACACAAACCTCTTCACACATCCATATAAAAGAAAGCACTATACCAGGCAGGCTGCATCTGTATCCCGATCGCAATTACTGCACATACCCGGAGAACACACAGCAGATTCAGTTCCTGACAGACAGAGTGCAATTTTCAGCAATTCCTCCAGTCTTCTACAGGGTGAGCCTGGTTTCTACTCTTCAGAGATCCTTTGATTCTTTTCACAGGACGGATTCAGTCCTAACAAGCTGTTACACAAGCTGCAGACCGGAACTCTGGGCCTTACACGTTTTTTACTAAAACTGCACACTGAAAAGCACAGGGCTCCTTCCTTCTTCACTGCCAAAGCTCAACTGACACTCCAACTGAAAAAACGGCACTTCCTTTGAGTTCCTCCCAGTTCTTGACTGGATTGGCTGTCACTCACAATAGACTGCTGCTGTTGGTCCAAAAGGCACTGAAGTCTAAACTACATCTCCCAGAGTCACTGCCCATACAATCCTCTTGTGGCTGGCTCAGATTATGAGTCCAAGTTCTGATTCGTCCAAGGCACCATTTTAGAGCTAGCTACCCCACACTGATTGGTCCAGTTCAGCAGTTCAAAACTAGAATGGGAACTAGCAGACACAGTTCTGACTGCAAAGAAAGCAGGTTAGACAAACTGTAATTTCATTATTACTCTAAATAATTTCTGGCAAACAGTTACATCTTTCAGATAGGTTCCTTTGCACTCCTAGTGACTGCAAAATGAAGTAAATTGGCAGCAGTTCGAGTGGTACTCAAACAGAGAAGCACACAGTCCCCATACAAACTAATTATGTCTGCAAGCAGACAGCTCTTAAAGAGACAGTGCCAGAGGTTCTAAAAACACTCACTGATAAATGGCTTAAACGCCAAACACCATTCAGGCTTGGAGCATTCAAGCAAGCTCCTGGAAGTCTTTTGGGAACCCCCATTTGCAGGGGGGTTACACTATAGTACAGGGGGAGATCCTAATTATTTCCAGAGTGGTGATATTCCTGAGTATATCCTTATGAGACTACCCACCTCTCTCTCTCTCTCTGGAATGGAACAGCTTTTAGAGAGGTGTCTGTCCTCGGGTATTCGCTGCCACCAGCTGGAGTTTGCTCCAGCACCCACCTCCAAGTTTACAAACTTGGGTAATCAAACGTGCAATTGCACAAGTCAAAGTCCGGTAGTGTGTCTCTCTCGGGTGGCGGATGCTAAACCGAGTTTAACTCAGCCTGGGAAACAAAAACCCAAGGGAAGAGTACACAACGGGGGGTGAGATACTAACAACAACAAAAATGGAAAGGGACCTGGGGGTAGTCATATCAGATGACCTAAAGGTGGGCAAGCAATGTGAGAGGGCAGCAAGGAGGGCTGGGGGGATACTGGGATGCATAGGGAGAGGCATCACCAGTAGAAAACAGGAAGTTATCATCCTCTGTACAGACAGCTGGTCAGACCCCATCTGGAGTACTGCATGCAGTTCTGGAGACCCAATCTCCGCAAAGACATAGACAGGATGGAAGCTGTCCAGAGGAGGGCAACTAAAATGGTGCAGGGTCTGCACCGGAAGACATATGAAGAGAGACTTAAGGAGCTTAATATGTATAGCCTCCAGGAAAGGAGGGAGATGGGGGACATGATAGAAACTTTCAAGTACCTCAAGGGAATCAACAAAGTCCAAGAGGGTAGCATCTTTCAAAAAAAGAGGTGTGCAAGAACAAGGGGGCACAATTTGAAGATAGAGGGAGGCGGCTCAGAGGTAATTTAAGGAAGTATTTTTTCACAGAGAGGGTTGTGGATGCATGGAACGGCCTTCTGGAGGAGGTTGTGGAGTCAAAAACAGTGGTGGAATTCAAGCATGCATGGGACAGTCATAAGGCAATTCTAGGGGGTTGGGGCAGGAAGAAGTAGGCTGCTGGTTAACTAGGATCTGCAGCTTATCCATTAGGTAGGGATATGGGCAGACTGGGTGGGCCAAGCAGTCCTTATCTGCCGTCAAATTCTATGTTTCTATGTATTACCTTAGAAAAATGACATCACAATCACAACTATTGAGTAAATAAATAGCTTTTTGCTTAACAGAAAGTGAACAAAGATTACAGGATATCTATTTACAACACACAACAATAACACTGATACAGGAAAAGTAAACAAATGTTTTTAAATAACAGATGGCAAAAGAAAAAGGCTATTACTGCAATATGCTAGTATTAAACTTACCCTTCTCCTATCGTTTCAAGAGAACACTGGACCCTATGCTAACTGCCAGCTCCCATGGACATAGCTAGAAGGATAAGCCCCGAACTTAGTTATTCCTTCAACTCCCAGAGAGTAACCAACAACAACCACCCTCACTGTCATTCAGCATCTTATATACTCTCTTAAGAATAGGTGATTCCTATTCCCCTTTGAATGCACCAACCATCTACCATGTATGTATTTAATTGTCCCATTCAGATTGAACACCAGTGTCCACTAATATTCATCCTTAACCTTGGGTTTATATTTGAATGATCCAATCCATTTAAACTGTGAGTCTGTGTGTGGACGTGTCCACTCAGATTTATGACCCAGCTCTTATCTAGCAGCTAGGGAAGAGAGTGAGAATTCCAGCGTGTGGAATTTCAGCTTGTGTTTTTTTTTCCAGACTGCTAAAAAAATAAGCCACCTGGAGAATCCACCATTAACTCCTTCCTTCCCATTTCAGTCACACCTTAGGTACCCCATATTCTACCCCAGGTGGAGGCACCACACTATTATTGATCTGATTAATTCCCATGTTGTCTGCAACCCATAGAACACAGATTGGCCCTATCACAGAATACAGCTAAAGGAGAGTTTGGACCCCAGGCTGAGGGCCCCAGAGCCTATACCGTCCTCACTCTCCCCTCTTCTGCATCATCTGCAAACAGGCAGATCTTCCCTTGGATCCACGCTCCAATAGCAATAATAAAAATGTGAAAAAGCACTGGTTTCATGACAGATCCCTGCAGCACCCCACTGGTGACCTCTCGACCTCTGAGGATTCCCCATTTAGGACTGACCTCTAGTTTCTGTCATTTAGCCAATCTTTTACTCACCTTGGGATTTTACATCCCACCCCCAGGTCCCCTAGTTTCTTAACAAGCTGTCCATGTGGGAGAGTTTTGAAGGCTTTACTGGTAGCAAAGTATATCCACCCTCTGCACCATGTCCACCCACCCTTCCCATCCCCACCCCCCGGTGAACCCATGATGTCACACATCCTGACATCCGTTTGCTTCCCGAAAATCCACCAGGCTCTCCTTCATTCAGGTTTCTAGCATGTTCCCAGCTATGGATGTTAAACTGACAGCTTCATAATTGCCAGGATTGTCTGTACTTCTGCTTGTGCGCATTTGCTGTCCTCCAGTCCCTAGGTACCACCCCAGTCTCCAGTGAGCTGTTAGACAGCTCAGTCAGTGGTGCCGCTGGGACCCACCCCATCTCCTTAAGTACCCGGGGATGCAGCCAGTGTGGGGCAATGGACTTGTCCACCTTCAGGGCATTTCGTCCCTTCTGCTCACTTTCCTCTGAGATCAGAACCTTGCTAACACCCCATCCCACCCTCCCACCTTGCCACTGCTACATATTAAAGCAGCAATGCATGATAGTGGTAAAAATTCTAATCTATACTTTTTTATTCTATTTTAGATTGCTGCATATCTCCTGACATGTATATTTATATCAAATTTCCCATCACTATTTGTCACACTTGGACAGCTGGTTCTTATCCCTGTATCATTTTTTGTAAATATAAAACAATGTGTGATGGACTGTGTCAAGAGAACATGCTGTTTTGCTGGAACTGACACATCAAAAAAAAAAAAACAGGGATAAGTTCAAAGGATCGGAGGTATTTTAAACTGCAGATTTCTAAAATGCAATTACCGTGCCAATTTGCTTTGATCCCAGGAAATAAAATTAGCCATTCATGACGTCCTCAGGGAAATCCTTTGATTTTGCACTAGGTGTCATAATGGAAAGAGCATGCTTGTGTTTTGGGTGTCTCCCAGGAAGCCAGCTCACTTCATCAAAGAGACCTTTGATGTACAGGTCCCAGACTGCATTGTAGTCCAATATGCATGTGTGGGGAGGGGGTGTCGTCAGAGGGAAGCCAGCATTTCATCAAAGAGCCTTTGAGGTCTGTGAAGATCAGAAAGACCCTTTTACATCAAAGAGTTACTGAGAAATGGAGTTATGCTGAGGTTACAGGATCTTACTGCCTTATAAGGATATCCTGTTTCCTATAGAGTTAATTTTTTTAATATATCCTGATAGGGAGGAGTAAAGTGACCTCATCCAAAAGGGGCTGGAGAATCCAGCTTTTAAACTATGATTCTGTTTTCATGGAGTGACATTTTTATCTAACTCCGAAGAAGCAACATCAAGCACTGTTAAGAGATAAGTATTCTGTGGATAGGAGATTTAGGTTGCACGTTTAAACCTGTTTTGTTTAATGACTTGTATGTTTTTGGGATATTTTGTTCTGTATTTTACTGTTTCCTATTTTTTATCTATTTTAAAGTAAAGATATATTTTGAAACGGAAACTGCCTGGTTTGCCTTGAAATTTCTTTTTACATAAGTGGAGCTTTGAAGGTTATAGTTGACACTGTGTATGAGCTTATTGTTATACCAAACTGGGAAACGGATAGAGTTCTCTAAGGTCTTGCACAGAGTTCTAAAGGTTCATTTTGTAATACCTGATTAGGTGCCTGTAAGCAAAGATATCTGGCCCCACAAAGACAGAATTATCTGAGCCTGATAATTGGGTATGCTAACAAGAGGTTATCAGTTTGAATCCCTCCAGAACTTGAGACTAAGGTGACTCGAACTCACAAAACAGACAAGAGGGTTACCTTGTACTGTTAACTGTCCACAGATCCTACGCTCAGAGGTTGGCACTTTGGGAGTAGAGGGCTGACCGGCTGAGTGAATCTGTGACACTATTAAGTGAAAAATTTTGTTGGATTACTAAAACTGTGTCTTGATGAAATACATCAACAAAAAGGTTTAAGGAGAAGCTTACAAAAACAAAGTTCGCTGAAAGTTTTGTTTCTTATTATGGCCCTAAAGTGCTAAATCAGCTAGCAGAACATGATGTCAATTTGTCTGTAAAATATGGGGTGTTAAATGAAATTTAAGTAAGAGTTTATGGTCCTATGTAATTGTGTGAATGTTGTTTAAATTGTATGTTGTGAATTATTTCATTCATGTAGCTCTTCTGGCAGATGTATTTTATATTAATTATTGTTTTTAGCTAATGTTCTTATTCTCATTATTGTACCCATCTTCAGGCGTGGCTGAAAAAGAATCTTTTTTAATCTGGTCCACCTTCCTGTTTAAATGGAAATACATACATACATACATGCATACATACATACATACATACACTTTCTTTTCCAATTCCGAGTCTGCTTTAGCACTTGTTTTTACATTTACAATAATAAAAGGAGCACTCCTATTAATATGGCTTGGACCAAGTTTTCATTAGTATTCTCAGCTGTTTTTGTACACCTGGGGCCCGCTATTCAAAAGTTTGTGCAGGCGCTAACAGGTTTTTGCCAGCACAAACAAGGGTTTGCGCTAGGGCTCCATATTGAAAAGGGGCGGTTGGATGGGCAAAGAGGGTTAGCACCTACACAAAACATAATGTATGCGTGCAAGCAAGGGGAGGGGCGTAGCCATGAGTAGCCGCACTACCCCATATTCAGTGGCTCTGTACTGCGTAAAAGGATTTAGCATGTGCCTCTTGTGTAGAGAAAATACCGGCAAACAAAACCCCAACTTAACTCTGGGCAACCCTAGTGGCTGCCGGAGGTAATGCAGCCACTTAGCCCACTGGCCACTGGGGGAGCACAACTGCCCCCTGTGGTCCCTGGCACCCCTCACCTCCCCCGCTGATCGCTGGCCCATTCTGTATAAAATAATGCCCCTGATGATAGTGGTCCCCCCCCAATCACCAGCCCCAACATAATACCATTATCCCTGGTGCTGGTGGTCCTACCCCCCAATCACCAGCCCCAACATAATACCATTATCCCTGGTGTTGGTGGTCCTACCCCAATCGCCAGCCCCAACATAATACCATTATCCCTGGTGCTGGTGGTCCTACTCCCCAATCACCAGCCCCAACATAATACCATTATCCCTGGTGCTGGTGGTCCTACCCCCCCAATCGACAACCCCAACACCAACACAGAAATAAGTAACCCTAGTGCTAGTGGTCTCCCCTTCCTCCAACAGCCAGCCCCAACATAGAAATAAGTATCCATGGTGCTAGTGGTCTCTCCTCTCTCCAATAGCCAGCCCTGATATAGAATTAAATAGCCCTGGTGCTTGTGGTCCACCCTCCCTCTGATCGCCAGCCCCGATGTAGAAATAAGTATCCTTGGTGCTAGTGGTCCCTCACCCTCTAATCACCAGCCCCGACATAGAAATAAGTATCCTTGGTGCTAGTGGTCCCTCACCCTCCAATCACCAGCCCCAACATAGAAATAAGTATCCTTGGTGCTAGTGGTCCCCACTCCCTCCGATCACCAGCCCTGATATAGACATAAGTATCCCTGGTGCTAGTGGTTCCCTCTCCCTTCCTCCCTCTGATCATCAGCCCCAACGTAGAAGTAAGTATCCCTAGTAACGTAGATATATATATATATATATACTCTATGCACTCTACCAACCCGAACTCCTTCGGGAGTGGTCACTCAGTGGATGCCTTGATCCCTCCCACCTGAAGCTCCTCTCCACTCCCCTGTGACAGGGTATCTCCATTCCCTTTCGGCCACCCAGTCCCCCGGCTCTGAGTCTCCTGAGGCAGGACCACCAGATTTACGCCTCCTGGCGCTCCACCTACAATCCAGTCGGGTGGCCTCTGGGACGGAGAACAGAGGAGGTAAGAGAAGGAGCCCGGCATTGGAAGTGGTAGGCTGCAACCCCGGACCCTCTGTCATCTACTGGGTGGCAGAGGGATTTTCTTTGAGAGTTTACATCCTTTCATCCTCCACCCTCCCAAGTGGAGCCCCGAGTGTGCAATGACGCCATGGGATGTCCTGCCGTGACTCCGCAACTTCTAGTGAAGCCCTAAACATGTCAGTATCTCCGGTCTCCACCGGAGGTCACTGATGTGCCGAGCATGGCCCCTGAAACCCCCCGAGAGAGGAGAGCTGTCCTCTGGATGCTCAATCCTCCCTTTCCCCTGCCAACCCCCAGTGGCCCAGGCTCGTTCTTGAACCTGGGTCGCCGGCGTGGTGGGAGGTGTGGCGTCCAGTGCCTCAACCCTCAGCACCACCGGGCTGGCTAGTAATGTAGTATTTGACTGCAGATAAGGACCGCTAGGCCCACCCAGTCTGCCCATATTCCCTGTCTGCATCAGCGGTTGCTGACCCTACTTGGTCATTGGCTGTAGCCTTTCCTACCCACCTCTAGGGTTCCCTTGTGCCTATCCCCCCACTGTGCTAGCGCTCGCTACTTCCTGGGGTAAGCTATTCCATGCATCTATCACCATTTCTGTGAAGAAAAACTTCCTTACATTCCCCTTTGTCCTGCTTCCCTCCAATCTCATATCATGCCCCCTTGTCCTTGAACACCTCGTATACTGAAAGATGTCACCCACTTGCACTTTGTTTATGCCCTAAAATACTTTAAGGTTTCTATCATATCTCCCCATTCCCGCCTCTCTTCCAGTGTATACATATTGAGGTCTTTTAATCTCTTCTCGTATGTCTCCTGGTGCAAGCCCTGCACCATCTTTGTTGCCCATCTCTGAACCACCTCCACCCTGTCTATGTCCTTATGAAGATGTGGCCTCCAGGACTGTTCACCGTACTCCAGATGAGGCCTCACCAGTGTTTTGTACCGTGGCATCACCACCTCCCTTCTTCTGCTAGTGATACCCCTTCCTATGCACTCCAACATGCTACTGGCCCTCCCCACAGCCTTTGTACACTGTTTGGACACCTTTAGGTAATCTGAGATGATTATCCCTAAATCCCTTTCTTCCCTGGTAACCGTCAGCAACTCCCCCCTCATCCTGTAACTCTCCGCAGGATTTCTGCACCCCAGGTGCATGATTTTGCACTCTTTGCATTAAATCCTAGTTATAAATGAATAAATAAATAACAATCAATTTTAATTGCCATACACTGGACCAATTTTCCAGCTTTCCTAGGCCCCTCCTCATTTTCTCAACACCCCCGGCCCCAGAGTGTCTACCCTGTTGCAGATCTTGGTGTCATCTGGAAATAGGCAAACCTTCCTCTCCAGCCCTTCAGCAATGTCATTATTGCAGACATTAAAAAGGACTGGCCCCAGGACTGATCCTTGAGGCACCCCACTGGTCACCCCCCCTTTCCTCTGATTGGATCCCACTAACCATCACCCTCAGACTGGATCCCATTAACTATCACCCTCTGCTTTCTGTCCCCCAACCAATTTCTAACCCAGTTCTCCACTTTGTGGCTCACTCCCATGCTACCCAACTTGTTTACCAGTCTTCTGTGTGGAACGGTGTCGAAGGCCTTGCTGAAATCGAGGTAGGCGATATCCAGTGCACCCCCCCCGATCCACCTCCTTCGTCACCCAGTCAAAAAAGTCTATCAGATTTGTTTGACATGACCTTCCTGCTGTGAAACCATACTGCCTCGGATCCTGTGCTCCACTGGATTCCAAGTGTTCCACAATCCTTTCCTTAAGCAGCGCCTCCATAATCTTGCCCACTACTGAGGTGAGGCTGACTGGCCTATAGTTTCCTGCTTCCTCCCTGTTTGCACTCTTGTGAAGAGGGACTACATGTGCCCACTTCCAGTCCTCTGGAACCATTCCTGTATCGAGTGACTTACTAAACAGGGCTGCCAGTGGTGCCGCTAGCACCATCCATGCTTTAATATCCTAGGGTGTATACCATTTGGTCCCATTTATTTGTCCACCTTCAGTTTTATCCTTGTGGAAGACCAAGTAAGGAGACTAAGAGTGCTGGAGTTCACTGATCCTTTTGGCTGATGTGATGGGCACTAAGAAGTCACTCTTCCACACCAGATGTGACATCTCACACTTGAACATTGGCTCAAACGGCTTGCCTGTGAGCACTGCCAACAAAAACAGTAGGTCCTATAGAGGCACAGATTCACACACTGGAGGGGACAAGTGATTCAGGTGTTTGAAAAAGCACCTGACCACCTTTTCCTGTGCCACCGCCAACATACCAGTCCATGGACAGTATGTAGAGACAACTGCCAGGTCTGCCTTAAGGGTGCGGCTCGCAGTCCTAACAGAAAGGGACCATAGGTAGTTGAGGACGCTCACCATGGGAGAGGTAAAGGGATCAATCTGCTCACCCTGGCACCAAACTGAGAAGTTCAAATAAGAAGTTACTCGTGCCTGAGCTTCTAGTGGATGCGCCAGGTCAGTGAGGTAGCCAGTCTCAGATAAAGACCGATCAAAGAAGACTAGCGCTCCAGGAACCAGTCAACCAAACAAAGGAACATTCCAACAACTCCAAACAAAGCAGCTTGCTAGTGGTCCCCCCCTTCCCTCTGATCGCCAGCCCTGATTGAAAGCATACCTGACAACTTTTGAAAGGGTTGCTGCAGCCTGCCAGTGGCCAAAGCAGCAATCGGCAATCAGCATGGTATCTTACCTGACATGTACAATTCAACTTGCCTACAGCAATATGGACACTGCACAGTCAGAAAAATGTGACCTTGTGAAAAGAGAAGTCCTGAAAAGATATGACATCTCAGGAGGAACCTGCAGGCAAAGATTCCGATCCCTAAAGTACCACTCAGTTGACAATCCTCGAGAAGCCTTCACCTGACTCAGAGAAATTTTCATTAAATGGCTTCAATCAGAGGGCAAAACAGTCCCACAGATCCAGGGTTCGACCTTAAAATACATTTACTAGCCCAGGGCATAGTGCAGATTGCCTCGGGCTAGTGCAGATACATCCCTACCTGTCCGTGTTGGCTAGTGCAGTCTGTGGAGTTGGCAGTACTTCCGACTACCCTTAGCGCTGGGAGCAGCAAAAGCACACCAAGCCCATGGAACCCCGGAGCAGCTGCAAACAGTCCTTTGAGTTGGCAGTACTTCCGTTCGTTCTACCTTAGCGCTTACTATCATTGGCCAGCTCAAGTCGGCAGGGAGGAGTGGCAGGGGTGGGCCAACCAGGGAGTGCCGCCACCGGCAATAGAACAATAGTAGTTAAGCCGGTAAATGTTATTGACTCCCTGGGATTGGCTCAAAGCCCATAGCTGGGCATGTAAGGAAGCAGACTGGCAGCCATGATTGGCAGTATGCACTGAGGGGCGGGGTTTCATGGTGCTGAAGGGAAGATTTAAACCCTTTGTTTTTCCTCGAAAAGGCGTGGTGGATTTGAATTTCTGGATGCTGAGCTGAGCTGTGTATCTGTGTTCCTGAGCTCCTGAGCTGTTTGGCGTGTGAGGGCTGATCGGAGGTTTCAGCGGTTTCGGGGTTTGGCAGCATCGGCGGTTTCAGCGGTCCCCAAGATTCAGCGGTGCTGCGTTGGACTGCATTGATAGTCGGAGAGCAGGCTGGAGCTGGGTCCCCAAAGGCAAAAGAAAACACCAGCTCAGGTAAAGCAAATGGTTTTTGAATGGCAAAAAAAAATGCTGACTGTTCTGCTGCAAGCTTGAAGCACTTCTTATTGAAGTTATGTGGGGCCCGGGGAAAACTGAAAAAAATGAATGTTTGTGTCACAGGGTGCCTCTCCCATGGACCAACAGAGACTCCTTTGTGTGCACAGAGCAGAACTTATGTTTTGTCAGTGACTCAGACTGCTATTCAGCTGTTCTGTAAGTAAAAATGCACAGGGGGTTGAGCACCCCCCCCCCCCCAATGGTGGTGTTTAGGACAGTGACTATGAAGCAGTGTCCCTGAGGAAAATCTAGTGTTTAAATTCAATCAATCAATCAAAACTTTATTTTTAAAAGGCGCTTTTCTCAAACCAAAGCGCCTGTACAATTTCATAAAAAAATAAATAAACCAGATTTAAAACTAATGTAAATCATTAAAAGCTATACTAAAAAGGTGGGTCTTCAGAGCTCCTTTAAAGCTTAGGACAATTGCCTTACTAAACTGGTTTTAGATGTAAAAGCAAATTACTTTTCATTTTGGCTTCTGTCACTGTCTTTTTCAGTCACTCAGCTCTGCCTGGGGGTGGAGGATGGATGTCTGGGGCTTGTCTGTGTGTGCCTTGTTGTGGGGCTGGACATGTCTGTCCTTTATATCGAGCAGCCAGTAAGCATACTATGACCTTTCACTTGCTCAGCTCTGCTCATACTGTGTTTTGTTGCCTGGGGGAGGGATGTCTGTGGCTTGTGGTGGGACTGTGTCTTTTTCTTTTTGGTATGCAGTTTGTCTGTGAACAAAAGTACAAACACTTCAAGGTATGCTGGTAAGTCAATCGAGTTGTGCCACTTGGTTTGTTACTGTTCTGAGGTTGTGGGGCCTGGGGCTATGGAGCGGGCCAAAAAAATGTGTCCTGTTTGTATCTTGCTGAACAATTCTGCCTTATATTCTGTAATGTTCTTTCCCTCATTTTATGTTCTGTTGCCTACATGGTGGGCGGGGGCGGGGTCATTCTGTGGCTTGTTGTGGGGCTGGTGATGTTTGGGGGTACAGACATAGAAGAAAGATTGCTGAATAGCTGTACTTTTCACTTGCCTTACTTATAAAATTATGCTGACTCACTAATGTTTTGAAAACAATTATGTGTTTGTGTCCAGTTTCATTATAGAAACGTAAATAAATGGTTTAACTGCACTGCTGTTGTCCTTATTCATTGTCTGGCAAATGCCCGTGGTGATCAGAATGCGGACCAGTGCAAACCACTGTGGGCTAGTGCAGTTTTAGACTGACCTGTCCTGCTGGCTAGTGCAAAAAAAAGTTAAGGTCAACCCCTGCACAGATCATCAACATATTTCCAGTAGAGCAATTCATCAACATCCTGCCTGCAGACCTGCAGCTTCGGGTAAGAGAACACTGAACAGAAAGTGAGGAAAGGCTGTTTCTGTGGCTGAAGAGTATCAGATGGTCAGACAGACCACGCAGCAGTGAAGTAACAGCCAGGACCGGTAAGACCATTGTTTTCCCGATTTAACTCCATGGTGGACAAAAACTCTGGTGGGGGTAACAAATCTGTGCCCAAAGACTTTATTTGCTATAACTGTAACAAGCCAGGCCACATTGCAACAAACTGCCATAAAAATAAAGGGGGTAACACTGCAGCAAATTTGTCCTTAGCAAACTGGGGTAAGTATTTAACAGATGTCAAGATGGGTGATAGGACTGTGAAGGGACTTACTGATTCAGGAAGCATACAGACCCTAGTGCATGTTGAAGTGCTGGGAAAACACTGTAAAAGGACTAGACACTGGTGTCATCTGCATCCACGGGGACACTCGATACTATCCCACCACCCAAGTGACTCTGAATATTAATGGGGTGTCACACCAAATGAAAGTGGGGGTAGTACCTAAGTTACCTGTGCCTGTGATTGATTATTGGAAATGACTTTCCAGCATTTACTGAGTTAATCACAGAAGAAGCAAAACCTGCAGTTTCAGCAGGTGTGATGACAAGAGCACTGGCAAAGAAAATCACAGTAAATTTGATTTGGACTTGTTTGAGCACAGCTCCAAGATCCGGAGGTCCAGGAAAGAAAGAAGACGCATGAAAAACAGTGGCAATAAAAAACTGATGGACATTAGGGGTTAATATATGAAAATGCAGAAACTAAGCTGATCACTGATTGCTGATTTTGTTTCAGAGCAAACTAATGATGTTTCTCTCCAAGGTTACTTTAAGCAGCTGGGGGTGAAACAAAAACAGGGTGAACCAATGTTTAAGAAATGTAATGGGCTACTGTACAGAGTTTGTGTTAATCCCCAGACACAGGAAGAGATAGAACAAATGGTTATACCACGGAAGTATAGAACAGAGTTATTACAGATAGCACATGATAATCCTAAGGCTGGTCACTTGGGGAGGGATCGCATCCTTGCCAGATTGCCGTACAGATTTTACTGGCCTGGAATTCATGAAGATGTCGCTACCTATTGCAGTTTTTGTGCTGAATGTCAGAAAGTAGCCCCAGTGACTAAAAAAGACAAGGTGCCCCTACCCTGTGCCTTTTGAAAGAGTTGCAATGGATGTGGTTGGCCCCTTACACAAAAGTAAAAAGGGTAATCAATTAATTTGGGTAGTATGTGACTATGCTACTCGATACCCAGAGGCAGTTCCAATGTGTGCTGTCACAGCCACTAAAGTGGCAGCAGAGCTTGCCAGCATTTCAGCAGGGTGGGCACGCCTAAAGAGATTATTACTGATCAGGGTAGTAGTTTTGGTGCTGCATTACTGAAGGAGCTGTACCGACTGTCACATACGCACTCCGCGGGTCAGGCCCTCTGCTCCCACAGTGCCCAACCTCGAAGTGCAATATGTGAACAGGAGACAAACAGGGTAACCCTCCTGACTGTTTTGGATCCGAAACACCTACTAATCTTGAGTCTTCAGGTAAAATATGAACCCTTTTTCGCTAGCACGCCCAGTTAACAGGATCAAATATCACACCCTCTTCGGGGAAATGCAGTGCAGTACTTAACCCAGTGGGCACCCAGCCTGATTCACAATTCTCCCCTTTTGGATTCAATTGAGACGCAGGTATTTTCTTACCTTAGAGCAAGATGGTAACACTATAAGCCCTTTAACAGTTATGTCAGAATTATCAACACTGTTCCAGGATTCACATACAGAAATGAGAAAAGACTCAGGCAGAATTAAGGAAATCTAAATGTTTACTAGAATTAAAGAAAACAGTAAATACATAAAAACATAGAATCTGTGTACATAAATGTTTACAGTCCAAAAGAAATAGAATTTACAGAAACAAAAACGGCTAGTACTTGAACTACTAGTTCTAACTCAGTTTCCAGTTTGGTTGTACCTATTTTAACAGAAGTGCCTTTTCAGTCAAGAACACAGTGTGTGTGTTCCCTTAGGGGTCCAGAGATATAAGACAAAACTCCTTCCAGCCAGACTGATAATAAGCCAAAATGTCCCTTCTATCCTGTGAGGTCACTGTTAGTCCTGTAATTAATTTGTAACCTGACCAAGAATATCCAAAAGGGTGTCATTTTACTGCTTGCTGGAAATCTGCAAAAATAACAATATTAATTTATACAGTCTCTTTCATCCTCAGAGCATTTCTTTGATGTTCAGAAACACATCCTGACAAACGTTTCTCTTACAGGTGTGAATTGTCACTGGCATTCAACGAACCTGGCTTCTCTCTGGATGTTGTAAAACTCATCCTGGTTCCTGGACCGCAAAGTAAATGAATGGTTTATAAGTAAGCATTAATCATCGACAGAGGAGGGCTCTACCGGTGGATTAATGCCCTGCTTGGGGGGGGGGTTGGTGCACAAGGCTGAAGGCCGAGGACTTCTAACCACCCAGCGGGCATTAATCCACGGTAGAGCCCGACACTGGAGGTGATTAATGCGCTTGTAACACGGCAAGTGCAAGGACCATTTTGTTCACATCACAGTCTACCTCAAACACCAGAGACACTGACGCGATCATTATTTGTGCTGCACAGGTGATGCTACGGGGTCGTGGTGGCCAGTCACCGAAAATCTATCCCAGGGCGCGTGCACATTCACCGCGCCACACACATTTGCCTAGTGTGCAGCACTTCTGAAGAACTGAGGAGATACCAGTCCCGTCTCACACTGACACACCGTGAGTCCTTTTTGGGTTCACCATGACACTTTTCCTATTTCAGACTTCCGTGTTGCACCGCCACCAAAGATTACCGTGTAGCCTTGTGGGACAAATGTATCTGTCTTACGGTTGTGCCGCTATCAGTCACACATGCTCGTCTACCCCTATGTGTTCTACTGGTTCTAGCGTGCCCCCTTTACCTTACTTACTTCCGCTCACTGATATCGCCCCGCGCCACAGCCGATGTCTTGCTCCTGCGGCTAGTCCTACCATTCCTCCGGCGATTCAACCCACTTGTGTCCCGGCAACGGCAAGCTATTACAACGCTGCAGACCATGCTGAGAATTCCTGGCTAACTCTTGTATCAAGGGCGCCATCTACAGGTATGAACACATTGCCTGGCATGCTGTCTCTTACACCACTTTGAAGCGCGCTCCTGATACTGCACTTGCTTCAATCTGTACCGCCTTGATTGCTGTCCCAGTGCTGCACCCTGTCACTGATGGACACTGTGGGTTCTACACAAGCGGGCATTAATGGTCGATTTCCCTGTGGACACTTCAGGTACTACTCAAGCGGGCTCTACCTGTGGCTTAATCACCGCTCGATTTGCGTCACATGATGCGTTGGCAGCTATCTCGGCACTCCATTTGCCTGCTATGTTCAGAGCCGTGTTACAATGTGTGTTAACTTTGTGTCCTTGCAGTACCAGGAAGTCTTGCAACTATGTGTCAACACAGAAAAGGAAACTAGCTATTTAGCTATAGTAAGCAACTGCTTTGGGGTCAAAAGGGCAGGCCTCTTTAAAAGTTAGTCTTCCAGATAAGCCTGCTGACTGCCATTTCTCCTAAGCAGACATTCAAATAAACATGTATTTATATCACAAATATAATACAATACAATAACAAGCAGATGCTATCCGTCACACCAACTAATAGGTACCACTGCCATAAGAACCTCCCCTTATCACCCTCAGACGGTCTTGTTGAGCATTTTAATCAAACCCTAAAATGCATGTTAAAAAGGTTTGTTAAAAGAGAAGGGAAAGATTGGGATCAATACTTACCTTACCTGCTTTTTGCTTACAGAGAAGTGCCACAAGCCTTAACAGAAGAAGGTGGTCTGGTGTTTCTTCAAAGGCCTCGACCATATTTCCCCTCCCTTGCATGAACCACCACCGCTGTGGGATCTACTGCTGGTTTTGGCAAAGCTCATGGGCAAGCCATTTGAGCTGATGCACAGGTGTGAGATACCACATCTGTTGTGGAAGACTGCCTTCTTAGTGGCTATCACGTCAGCCAGAAGGATTGGGGAGCTACAGGCTCTTTCTGTCGAGTCTCCCTATCTGGTCTTCACAGGGACAAAGTTGTCCTGCACCCCAACCCGAAGTTCCTTCCGAAGGTTGTGTCTGAGTTTCATCTGAACCAAATGATGACTCTGCCAGTGTACTACCCTAACTACACCTCGAAGACCAAGTACAGGCTCCATACTTTGGACCTGAGATGAGCGCTCTCTTATTTATTTATTTTTATTTATTTCATTTTTGTTGACCGGGTAAGTGCACTAGACAAATCCTGCCTATTTTCAGGCACAACCCAGGGGAGGGGGATACAGATGAATGCCAACTGACCTTGAATAAGATTAAGCTGTTATTACAAGGAACGTATGGCTGAATATCTGGGAGAGGTTCACCAGCTGTTTGTTACCTATGCTGAAGCCACACCTGGCAGTCCTGCAGCCAAGCAGATGATTGGCAGATGGATTACATCTTGCGTTAATCTCTGCTATAGGTGGGCGGGTAGGGAGCCTCCCATAGGGCTAAGGGCTCATTCCACCTGCCATACTGTTGCTGCATCGGTGGCTGCTTCTAGGGATGTCCCTATCCAGGATATCTGCAGGGCTGCTACCTGGAAGTCAGCAAACACCTTCATTTCCCATTACCATATTTACCTAGAGTCACGTTGGGATGCTGGTTTTGGGGCATCAGTTCTCCAATCTCTGTTCCATAAGTAGGGGGTATGCACTTTGCCTCCTTCCTCCCGGAGAACTGCTAGGAGTCTGCCAAACAGTGTGGCTAGAACAACATAGCCATGATCCTAGAAAAACAGGCCATGCACCCTGTCCTATAAATAAGAGGTATGCTCCCTGCCTGTATATATGGTGGCTGGCCAAGAAGGTGTGAAGAGGGCTGTGCCATTCACTGTATTCTCCCACGGCACCATAGATAATGCAAAGGGGAGTGGGAGGGGTATGCCAAGTGCTGTAGGGAGGGGGAATTACTGGATGCACTGGAGGTTTTTTTTTTGTACCTCTGGGCTGGTGATCGAGTGGGGGGGAATGGTGCTACTGACTGCAGCGAAATCCCCCACAACAATCTCAACAGGTTTGAGATTGTCGCCAAATTTTGAGTGTGAAATTTCGCCTCTTCACGACTGTCCCCCAAGACAACTCCAACTCGGGGATGGTGTACTAATCACACGATAAAATCCCCTACAGCAACAATCGCAACAAGTTTCGAGATTGTCGCTGTGGGGACCTGAGGGCAAAATTTCGACCTTTCGATGACTGTCGCCCCCCCCAGGACAACTCCAACTCAGAGTTAGTTATTCATAGAAGGGTGGGTGCAGGGGGCACAGCCCCCCACACCGGTGGTTCAGGGGATGCAGCCCCCTGATAGAGAACACTCCAATGTCTGACAAGCAAAATTTTGTCTGTCGACATTGGGGATCTCGGTATGCCAAACATCTACAATGGCGTTGTTGATGCGGCATAGTAAAACCAGGGCGGAACACTACCACCAGAGCTAATGATATTTATGTTGGGTCTGGCAATGGGAGGGGGGAAGCCACTAGCACCAGGGATACTTATTCCTACGTCAGAGTTGGCAGTCGGAGGGGAAGGGACCACTAGTACCAGAGATATTTATTTCTACATTGGGGCTAGCTACCAGAAGGAGGGGGGACCACTAGCAATATGGATATCTACACATCTGGGACTGGGCCATTGGGGGGGGGCAGCGCCGCACTAACATGTCTTACTACCCATGCAAATGAGCCCAGCATGCAAATAGCCCCTTAGCACCTTGCATATCCAATGGGCTCATTTGCGTGGGTCCCTTTGAATACTGCAAATAGCACTCCAGGGCTATCCATTCTGGTGGTGTACTTTGGGAGCCCTGCGGGACAGCATTGAGCGACTTAGCGCTGGGCCTACTTGGACCTATATGCAGTCGAAAAGCACCGGTGAGCTATTTGACTGAATATAGCATCTTTAGGCACCCGGGCAATCATAAAGTGCAGTGCTAATTTTTGCATTCTGCTTTACGTGAATTTGAATATTGGGCCCCTGCCATCCCATATGGTAAGGAAGCAATGTCTGTGGCATGCTAGTTCATTTTAGTCACATGAAAAGTGATCTTGAACAAGGGGTGTTCAAAAACCACAGAATACTGAAGAAAACCTGGTCTGAGCCATATTAAAAGGATCGCTCCTTTTATTATTTCACATGTAAAACAAAAGAAAATGGTAAAAACCATTAAAAATGGGGTAAAAAAGGTATCATAAAAATCTGGAGATAAGGGGCAATCTAAAATAAAATAAAAAAAGTATAGGTTAAAAGTTTCCACACTGTCCGTGCATTCAGTCCCTTCAACTCACTTTCCTCTGCAATCAGAACCTCACTGACACCCATCCTTTGCCATTATTACATATTAAGTCTCAGTCTGTTATCAGATGAGCTAATCAGAATGATGTCTTTACAATACATTTCTGTGGTAATGTAGAATGCATAAATGTCAAGGGCTTTTCTGACAAGGGAAATTTAAAATTACCACAGCCCTTCATAAATTTATTAAAGTAATGAGATAAATATTTTTAGTGACATAATGGGGTTTCATTGGCCTTGTCTGAGTGGGAAAACTGGCCCTTCCTCCTATACTTCCCATTCCTCCAAGTTCCACTCCCTCGGCATTCCCTGCTAGAATACTTCTCCTGACCAAACTGTCTTTTTCATGAACCTGCCCTTCTGCTGGAACTGTCTTCCTCCTACCCTCTGCTTTGCCCTTTTACCCCCTCTCTCAAACCTCTCCTCCCATCTCACTTCACCCCTTCCTGTTCCTGTCCCAAGTCACCAGACTCTGACCTCTATGCTAAGGATGAGCGCAAAGGACACTCGACTGGAGTCTGCCTGTAGTCAGCCTGGCGTGTCAGCTGTCGGCCAGGCATGCTGCTCCGCTTCTGTCGTACTGACTGCCTATCTATTCTGCCATTCAGTCCCACATCTCTGCATGGTAACGTGCTCACGCCATTAATGAAATACTAGCTGCCATTCTCATCCCTTCCGGTTGAACTTGAATGGATGTTTATTTACACCAGACTCTAGAAACAGAGAATTTGACGGCAAATAAGGACCGCTTGGCCCACCCAGTCTGCCCATTTCCCTACCTGATGGATAAGCTGCAGATTCTAGTTAATTAACAGCTTACATCCTCCTGCCCCCCACTAGAATTGCCTTATGCCTGTCCCATGCATTCTTGAATTCCCCCACTGTTCCTGACTCCACAACCTCCTCAGGAAGGCTGTTCCACCATCCACAATCCTCTCTGTGAAAAAATACTTTACAACATTACCTCTGAGCCGTCCCCCCCTCTATCTTCAAATTGTACCCCCTTGTTCTTGCACATCTCTTCCTCTGAAATATACTACCCTCTTGTACCTTGTTAATTCTAGGGACTATTTGTGTCCAAGCTATAATGCCAATTTTGCCAGCTCCCCATCTAGATCACGTCTATCTTTTGGGCTTTGATTCCAGTCTGTTGGGCCTATTTGTTCATAGTTTGTAACCCTAATTACTGCTTGCTCCCTATCTGGGCCACCTTGAACTTGAGTTTCTCATACTTCTAGCTTATATAATTTGCTGCCTGGTTTACTGGCTCTTCCTGCTGCCTCTGCAGTCATAGACCTGCCTATCAGGCCTGCTCTAGTTATATCCAGGAGGGACCTACAGGCAAAGATTTCTATCCCTGAAGTACCACTCAGTCAGATCTGCCTATCAGGCCTGCTTTAACTTACCTCCAGGAGGGACCTACAGGCAAAGATTGTTATCCCTGAAGTACCACTCAATCATACAGTAGATCTGCCTATCAGGCCTGCTCTACTTGTTGTCTCCAAGTTTGCTGCCATTTTACTTACACTCTTGCCTATTGCCCTGTCTGATCACATCCAAGTCGTTAAGCTGTTGCATTCATCTTCATTGTCAGGGTATTTCATTTACATCTGACTATACTCAATTTCCTTCCTGTCTGTGTCACTATTCTCTCTCTCTCTCCTATCCATGTCCCCTCCCTCCCCTCTCTGTCTCTCCAGACCTTTTCCCATATATTCCCCTGCCCCTTTTCCTTCAATTCTCCACCCTTCCCTTGCCTTATCTCTCCCCCTCCACTCTCCCCCATACTCCTCTCCTTCGCTTCCCCTACACCACCCTACCCCACCATCTACCTGGGCTCCTCAGATCCCTCTCTAAACCTTGAATTTCTCCACCATGCTTTCTCTCCCTCCTCTCCCCCATGCTCCTCTCCTTCGCTTTCCCTACACTACCCCTACCCCCACCATCTACCCTGGGCTCCTCCAGATCCCTCTCTAACCTAGTTTCTCCACCATGCTTTCTCTCCCCCTCCTCTCCCCCATACTCCTCCTCCTCCCTGTCGCTCAAGAAAGTCCCACTTTATTCTCCTTCTCTTTTTTATTCTCCCCCTCGTTGCTGGGGACATTGAACCAAACCCTGACCACCCTTCTCCCTCTAATCTCCCTAAAGGGCTCAGCATTTTCCATGTTAATGCTAGGACCCTCCTCCCTAAGCCTCCAACTTGGCTCTCCCTGACTACCACCTCTTCCGTCAGGACTGTGGCAAGCATGGTGGTGGGGTTGTCCATCACAATCTATCCTGTTCCATCATCTTCACAGACTTAATTCTTTCCTCTCATGAACTTCTTCTAGTGAAGCTGTCCCTCCCTTTCACCTCCCTATCTTTGCTGATGTTTTCTATGCCTCTCCTAGAATCTCTCCCTCCTCCCTGGTTGACTCCCTCTCATTTCTTGCTTCCCATGCTGCCTCCAGTGAGTTTATCCTCCTTGGAGACTTCAATACAAATTGGCTGTTCCCCACCTCCTGGCCCACCCTCCACAGGACTGAGTCCATAAACCTCTTGCAACTAATCACTGAACCCACCTGGTTCAATCCTGACTCCCCTAATCTCTCCCTCCTGGACTGGGTGCTCTCCTCCCACCCCCACTTTATTATCACAGCAGGCACTATACCAGATGCCTTTAGTGACCACAGTATGACTTTCTGTATCAGGAAAGTGAGGTGAGCTCATTCTGTCCCCAAATACATCTGGTCCAGGTCACTCAGGCCACTTGACACAAATTCCCTCTTAAATTACCTCTGACTGATCCCTTGTCTGTTCTATTCCAGACACTGACACTGCCCCCCTCCCTCTCTCTCTCTCTCTTCCATGCCATATTTAGCCTCACCTGGAACATTCACACCCCCTAAGAAAGTCCAGGGTTAAATACACCCTCCACCCCTGGATTACATCTGACCTTATTGATCTGCACACGCCCCGGGGCCAAGCCTGAGCATGTTTCAAATCCTCCCAATCCCTGCCTGACCCCTTATTCTACCGGTCACTCAGTAATTTCTGCACAAAGGCTGTCCGTACTGCTAAGGCTCACTGCTTCAAATCAAACCTCCAGTCTAACCTTAACTCCCCTGCAAAATTCTTAAAAGTTATCCACTCTCTCTTTGAGCCCCCAGTCCCGTTTACTCCCTCTGTTCTCCTGGTGGATGGCTCATTGGTCTCCAACCCTCCCTCTGTTGCTGCACTTTTTTTTTAAATTTCATATAACTGTTTCTCACAGGGCTGGCAGGGGGCTCAGTTCTTTCTCCAATGGCCTGCCTCCCGCAGAGGTCATGGAGCCTGCCAGTCCCATTTTTCCATGTTCTCCCCTCACCTTGTTGTGGTCACATGTACGCTCGTGTAGGTGTGTGCACACCGTGATCCCGCAGCACCATGTCTGCTCTGGCCATTTACTCTCCACTTGCTGACCTTCTGAACCTTTCCTTCTTCCTCAGTGCTGTCCCTCAGGCCTGGAAGGTTGCAAAGGTTCTGCCTCTGCACGAAGGGGGTGACCCTCCTCCCCTGGCGACTTTCAGCTGATTTCACTCCTCCCCTGTCTTGCAAAGCTTCAGAAGACCATTGTCTACTCCAGGCATGCAACTTCCTTCACTGCTCTGATTTTCTCTCCACCTTCCAGTCTGGTTTTAGGAAGCACCACTCCACCATCTCCTCCTTGCTGCAAGTAACTAACTATCCTCACTGAGATGGGTCAGGGACATACCACCTCAGCTATATTCATCGATCAGGCTGAAGCTTTTGACTCGGTATCCCACCAAGTCTTCAATAAGCTGAGGTCTGCTGGCCTCTCAGAGTCCACTGCCGACTGGTTAATTTCATACCTCATGGGTCATCAACAGTCAGTAAAGGTGGGAGGTGTCTTGCTCCCCCCCCCCCAATCCTAGCAGGGGTCCCACAGGGCTCCATCCTGGGTCCCATCTTGTTTTCTATTTTCCTAAACAACTTTCCCTCTGTCTGTGTCTCTTCACATATCCATATGTATGCAGATGACATGGTCATTTACACAACCAATCCTTTGTTCTCAGCTGTGGAAGGTCAGCTCCAGCCAGACTTCCATAGTGTACTCCACTGATTCCACACCAGCCAACTCAGGGTCAACACCAAGAAGACTGTGTCTATGACCTTCAGCACCAGCCATAAACTGGCCAGACTCTCATCCTCCCCTGTTTTCTCCACACTAGATGGCACCCCTCTAGAGGTTGCCCCTGCCTTCAAGTACCTTGGTGTGTGGCTTGATAGCAAATTTGATGTCTCTGCCCACTCTGACACCATCCATGCCAAACTTTGCCCAAAACTTGGTGCCTTGTGTGATGCTTGGCCAGCTGGTTAAGATTGTTCTATGATATTTGTAATGTAGAATGAGGTATGTGATTGTCTCACATGAAACATCCTGTGCTTCTGGGTGACCCCCCACCCCCCCCCAGGTTTTAGTGGAAATGACAGGATATATATTAAACCAGGAGTTCTCTGTAATGTAATTAACTTCCTTGAGAAGTTGCATTTTATGGCCTTTTATGAGCTCCCGCCTTTGAAGTTGGGAAGCTAAATATACAGTTTATTACAGGACCAGGACATAGCTATCTCGCATCTAGGTGACAAACTGCAGAGTTGTAAAAACCTTTGATGTTCCTTGGGAAAACAGGAACTGCTCAAGATCAGAGCAAATGTTTAACGACTGTCATAATTTGGAAAATGTGTTTTTTTTGCTGAAGTCTCAGTATTTAAAATAATTTTAAATATCTCCTGACAGGAAGATCATTGTTTGTATATTTTTTATATTCTAAAAGAGGAGCTAGATGACTTCATAGAAGGGATGTGGAAACACAGAGTTTTAAACTGTATTCTGTGTTTGAACTGTGACATATCTTTTTGGGCTCTTAAGAAACAAGATCTAACTCAAGCACTATAAAGAGGTAATATATTGGATAGAAAAAGTCTAATTGTATTGTGGTAGGAGTTTGTATGTAGTTTTCTTTGCTATTCTTTTAAGTGATTATATGCTTTTTGATATAGTGTTCTGTGTTTACATTTTACATATTTATATCCATTTTAGTAAATATATTATTTTAAAAGACTGCCTGGGTGTGTCTTCGAAGTTCTTTTTGCATGAGATGTATAGAGGGTTAAGACTGACAAAAAATGTTCAAAGCTTGATGGTGTTACTAAACTGGAAAAAGGTAAGAATATACCTAAGGTCTTTCATAGAGTTTTAAGGGTTCATTTTGGATACCTGGTTAGGTGCCCTTAGGCAAAAGATATACTGCATCCCCCGAAGAGAATTTTATCCAAGCCTGTACATTTGGGTACACTAGCATATGGTTCATCACAGTTTTAATCCCTCCAGAACTTGAGAGCAAAGGTGATTCGGACCCACAAGCAGACTGGAGGGTTACCCTGCCTGTTACCTGTTCACATTACTGCACTTGGAGGTTGACACTGTGGGAGCAGAGGGCTGGACCTGCTGAGTGCATTTGTGACACCTTGTACCACAGTAAGGACTGCCTCTCCCTCCAGGTCTGCCAGCAGCTGGTAACCAAATTGGTTCTCCCGGTCTTCGACTGTGCAGATGTGGTCTATGGCACTGCCCATTCCTCCTCCCTTGCCAGATTGGATGCCCTCTGCAACATCTTCTGCTTTTTTGCTACCAACTCTCTCCCTCTGTACTATCACTGCTCCCTCTGTACGTCGCTAGTCCCACTGTGCCTCCTTTGTTGCTAAATACTGGTTTGGGTCCCTTCACTCCCTCATCTCCCCCATTCCCTCTTCTTACTCTCTTTGCTCCAGGGATTGCTGCACCTTCTCCATTCCCTATCCTCAATCCTGTGCAGGACAAGTTGATTTCTTCTACCACCTCTCTTCCTTCTGGAATCTGCTCCTCTCTTCCCTTTGCCTCTCCTCCCCCTCACTCCACCTTTAGATGTCTGCTAAGGCATCATCCTGCACCCTCCTGTCCCTATCAACCCCCATCTTGAGTTTTCATCCTCTCTCTCCTGACACCCCTCCTGCTCAGCCCCCATCCCCTTTAATAGAGGCAATTTGTGACTCAGTGAGAGATCTGTTTTTGGACCCCACTTGCACTATCACTTACCCCAATAGACACTGCACACTTTATTGTATTCTCTCATGATTGTCCACATATTACTGCATTAATCCATGCTATTAATATATTTGTCACCACATTGCTACTGCATCTGTAATACTGCTTATGTAACCGAATTCTGATGTTTTGTAACGTTGTTCCTTCTGTACACCCCTCCCCTGGCTCACACCTGGAAATGAGCCTTACCTCAGTGTGCCTTTCTTGGTTATCAGTTTTAAATAAATAAATAAATAAAAATATCTACCCCCCCCAATCTCTGATCAGTTTTTTTGCAGTTCGTAAGCCTCCTATCTGTTCAAGTGATCCCATTTCAGCTGACTCCTGCTGTTTCAGTTTACATGTTGTTGCTCTTTGACTGTATTATTTTTGTGCAATTTGTTTTCCTCAGTTTGATTGCTGCCGCCTCAGTTTTTACATTCTAGCTGACTGAATTTGTAAATGTTTATTGCACATCATTTTCCTCTTTGCATTTTTGCATTCTCTCCATTCCTTAGTACTCAGCTCGTATTTATAAAAATATTTCTGCAGCGATGTGCAAACCATCACCACCAAAGCACTGGTGCATTTGTGTGTAGTTGTTTCTGCCCCCCAACCAAAAAAGTGAATTTGACTGCTGACAGCACTGGTGTGCCCTGCGTTTGTGCTTTATCGACTTCGGACTAAGGAGGGCTAAGTTAAGTGACGTACTGCTCATTACTCTGCTGAGACGGTGTGAACGTAGTACCCTTCTACTTTGTTAGGTTTCCTAATGTCTCTCATTGCTCCTGACCTACAGTATTATGGTCACACTGTCTAACTGTTATCATAGAAAGAAGGAAGGAAATGAGACTTAAAAATAAAATGTGAGCTATGCTTGTCTGAACTGAGATATTTTAGTAACATATGTTCTCTGGCTGGTAGAATGGGCATGTGCTTCCACCCTCTTCAGATGCATGAATTTAATTAAAGAATAAGAGCTGCAGTAGGAAAAGAGACCAGGCAGGTTCAGATTTCATTTAGGGCATGCATTTGGCCTAAAAGATGTATAAAACAGACCATTGTCAAGACCTTTGGTGCACAATGTGTGCGACATATAACCCTCAATGTCGTTTCCCCTCAGAATCAGTCTGGTCCTGTGTTACTCATATTCCTGTTGTGTAACCCTCAATGCCATTGTCTCTCAAAAATCTGTCTAGTCCTGTGTTACCCCATCTGTGTAACGTCCAATGCCATTCTCCCTCATGAACCTGTATAGTCCTGTGTTAACCCTGTGCATGCTGTGTAACCCTTAATACCATTCTCCCTCAGGGATTTGTCAAGTCCTGTATTACCCCTACTTACGTTATGTAAACTTATGTACTTATGTATAAACTTATGTTATGTACGGAGGCAGTACAGCGCAGTGGTCTAAGGCTCTGAGCTGCAAATTTGGTGACATCCAGCAGACCAGACCTGGGTTTGAATCCCACAGCTTCCACTTGCATACTGTGTGACCCTGAGCAAGTCACTTAACCTCCTTGTGCTCCCAGGTCGCTCCTGTAAAAAAGCTTTCAGCTTAGTGTGCTATACCTGGTTAAACAACTGAAAAAAAACAAAAAAAAACTGCAATGCCATTCTCCCTCAGGAATCTGTCTAGTCCTGTATTACCCCTACTCATGCTGTGTAACCCTCAATGCCAGTCTCCCTCAGGAACCTGTATAGCCTGGTGTTATCCCTTCTCATGCTGTATAGCCCTCAATGCTACTCTCCCTCAGGAATCTGTCTAGTTCTGTGTTACCTCCCTACCCATGCAGTGCACCCTCCACTGTCATTCTCCCTCAGGAATCTGTCTAGCTCTGTGTTATCTCTTCCCATGCTGTGTAACCCTAGATGCCATTCTCCCCTAAGAATCTATCTAGTCCTGTGTTACCCTTCCTCATGCTGTTTAACCTTCAATACCATTTTCCCTCAGAAATCCATCTGGTCCTGTGTTACCCCTACTCATGCTGTGAAGCTCTCAATTCCATTCTCCCTTAAGAATCTGTCTAGTCTTGTGTTACCCCTACTCATGCTGTGTACCCTCAATATCATTCTCCCTCAGGAATCTGTCTAGCATTATGTTTCCCCCTACTCATGCTGTGCAACCCTTAATGCCAACCTCTCTCAGGAATCTGTCTGGTCCTGTGTTAACTCAAATCATATTGTATAACTACCAGTGCCATTCTCTCTCAGGAATCTGTCTGGTCCTGTGTTAACTCAAATCATATTGTATAACTACCAGTGCCATTCTCTCTCAGGAATCTGTCTGGTCCTGTGTTAACTCAAATCATATTGTATAACTACCAGTGCCATTCTCTCTCAGGAATCTGTCTGGTCCTGTGTTAACTCATATCATATTGTATAACTACCAGTGCCATTCTCTCTCAGGAATCTGTCTAGTCCTGTGTTACCCCTACTTATGCTGTGTAACACTCAATGCTATTCTTCCTCAGGAAGTTGTCTACTCCTGAGTTTCACATAGTTTATAGGAACAAAAAAAGGTCATAGCCCAAGAGTTGGCTCCTGTATAGGATAGAATATAATAATTTAAGATAGCACCTGTAGCAATACGCTTGTCCAAGTTATTTTTGAATTGTTCTTCGTTGAATTACATAACATTGACAGGCAGTATGTTCCATAGGTTGGCCGCACGTGCCATATAATATTTTCTTTTAGTTGTTTTGAATCTACTGGTTTTTATTTGTAAAGTATGCCCTCTCTAATTCAGTCATCAATGACGGATCATTCGGAATTTCATAGTAAAGTAACATGTCTTCCCCTTTGTCTTCTTAATTCTAGACTGTGCGAGCCTAAGTTGTTTAGTCTACTGATAAAGGTCTCATTTTTTAGTGAGTTTATTGTTTTGGTATACCGACGTTGAGCCTTTTCTAATTTGTTGATTTCTGCTTTGGTGTAAGGTGACCATAACTGGCTTCCATCGTCCACTGTAGGTCTACCATAAGATAGGGGTAGGTATAGAGGCAGCAGTACTTCTCTGTTTCTACTTGTGATGTTTCCTTTTGTGACCATAATTGTTTGCTTTGCTTTCACTATTACTTATGTACATTGTTCTTTAAACATGAATTAGCTATCCAAAATAATTCCTAAGTCTTTCTCAGAAGGTTTTTTGTAGCAATGCTGTTGCGTTTAAGCTGTAGGAGTGATGTTTGTACTCCTGTGTTACCCCTACTCATGCTGTGTAACCCTCTATGCCATTCTCCCTCACATATATCTGTCTAGTTCTGTGTTACCCATACTAATGAGGAGTATCCCACAATGCCATTCTCCCTCAGGGATCTGTCTAGTCCTGTGTTACCCCTACTCATGCTGTGTAACCCTCTATGCCATTTTCCCTCAGGAATCTCTCTAGTTCTGTGTTACCCTTACTCATGCTGTGTAACTCTCACTGCTATTCTCCCTCAAGAATCTGTCTAGTCCTTTGTTACCCCACTCATGCTGTGTAATCCTCAATGAAAATCTCTCTCAGGAATTTGTCTAGTCCTCTGTTACCATAGAAACATAGACTTTGACGGCAGATAAGGACCGCTTGGCCCACCTAGTCTGCCCATTTCCCTACCTACAGGATAAGCTGCAGATCCTAGTTAACCAACAGCCTATTTCTTCCTACCCCCCACAAGAATTGCCTTATGTCTGTCCCATGCATTCTTGAATTTTCCCAGTTTTAGACCCCACAACCTCCTCAGGAAGGCTGTTCCATGCATCCACCACCCTCTCTGTGAAAAAATATTTCCTCACATTGCCCCTGAGCTGTCCCCACTCTATCTTCAAATTGTGTCCCCTTGTTCTTGCACATCACTTTTTCTTTAAGATGCTACCCTCTTGGGCTTTGTTGATTCCACTGAGGTACTTCAAAGTTTCTATCATGTCCCCACTCTCCCTCCATTCCTCAAGGGTATACGTATTAAGCTCCTTTAGTCTCTCTTCGTATAGCTTCTCTTGCAGACCCTGCACCATTTTAGTTGCCCTCCTCTGGACTGCCTCCATCCTGTCTATGTCCTTGCAGAGATGGGGTCTCAGAACTAGACTGTAGAACTCAGATGGGGTCTCACCAACTGTCTGTACAGAGGATAACAACTTCCTGTTTTCTGCTGGTGATGCCTCTTCCTATACATCCAAGTATCCCCAGCCCTCCCTGCCTTCTCACATTGCTTGCACCTTAAGGTCATCTGATATGATTATCCCCAGGTCCCTTTCCATTTTTGTTGTTGTTACTACCTCCCAACTGTATACTTTTCCCCGGTTTTGTTTCCCAGGTGCATTATTTTGCACTTCTTTGCATTGAATCAAGCTGCCATACTTCTGACCATTCCTCCAACCTTGCCAAGTCCTTCTCATCCTTTCCACGCCTCTCGTGTATCAACCCTGTTGCAGATCTTTGTGTCATCTGCAAAGGGCATACTTTCCTTCAGTCCTCTGCAATGTCACTTACAAAGACATTAAAAAGGACTGGACCCAGTACTGAACCCTGCGGTACCCCACTAGTAACCCCCCTTTTTTCAGAGTGGACTCATTTACAATTACCTTCTGTGTCCTGTTGTCCAGCCAATGTTTTACCCAGGCTACCACCCTGGGACCCACTCCCAGGCTGGTTAAATTTGTTTATTGATATTTTGTGTGGGACTGTGTCAAATGCCTTGCTAAAGTTTAGGTAGACCATGTCCACAGTCCCTCCCTGGTCTACTACTTTGGCCACCCAGTCACAGAAATCAATTAGATTCATCTGACATGACCTTCCCGCTGTGAACGCATGCTGCCTTGGGTCCTGTGCCCCACTGACCTCTAGGTACTCAACAATTCTTTTCTTCAGAAGTGATTCTATCACTTTCCCTACCACAGAGCTCAAACTGACAGGTCTGTAGTTTCTTGCCTCTGTCTTGCTCCCACTTTTGTGAAAGGGAATCACATCCGCCTTCCTCCAGTCCTCAGGTACCACACCATCCTCCCATGATTTGTTAAAAAGGGTAGACAGTGGTGTCACTAGTTCTCCCCTTAATTATTTTAGAGTTCTTGGGTGAATCCCATCAGGCCCCACTGCTTTGTCCACCTTCAGTTTTAGGAATTCTTTCAGAACCCTTTCTTCTGTGAAAGAACTGGGATCGACCCCCCTCTCCAGAATGCTTCTGTTAATTGGATTAGGTACCTCCCCCTCCTCCTCTTTTGTGAATACTGAGCAGAAGTATTCATTTAGTATCCCTGCTTTTTCACTGTCCCTCTCTGCCCACCAACCGTCCATTCTATTCAGCCTCACTATCCCTCCCTTTGTCTTTTTACACTCCCTGACGTACCTATAAAAGGTTTTATTCCCCTTCTTAACTGGGTAGGCTATCTTTTCCTCAGTTTGGGCCTTTGCAATTCTTACTTTCCTCCCTGCTTCCTTCTGCCTTAACTGGTACAGTTCTCAGTCCTGCTCCTTCTGTGTGTCCTTATACTTGCTAAATGCTATCTTTTTCTCCCTAACCTTACCCGCTACCTCTTTTGAGAACCATAGTGGCTTTTTCTTTCATTTTGATTTGTTTATTTGCTTCACACAAAGGCTTGTTGCCTCTGTGATGGCAGTTTTGATGTTTCCCCATTGTTGCTCCACCCCTCCTTTGAGCCTGTTTGCTAGTGCTTTTCAAAGGCACTCTCCCATCTTGCCAAAGTCAGCCCTCCTGAAGTCCAGTACCTTCACTTTTGTATGGCTTGACTCTGTAGCTGAGTTTATCGTGAACCACACTGGTGGTCACTTGTTCCCAGATGGCTACCCACTTCTAGATCTGAGACCCTGTCTCTTTCCCCATTTGAGAGCATGAGGTCTAAGATTGCTCCCTCATAAGTGGGTTCCAAAACTAGCTGTCTGAGGCATGCCCCCTGTACGGCATCGAGAATGGCCCTGTTCTTGGATATGGCTGCAGCAGAGGTGCTCCAGTTAACATCTGGCATATTCAGGTCCTCCATCAACAGTATCTCCCCTTTCTCTGCCATCTTAAGGATGCCTTCTGTCATAACCTTGTCCATTCCCTTCCCCTGAGATGGGGGTCTGTATACAACCCCTGTGCAGAATGTGGTGCCACTTCCAGTCTCTAAGGTGACCCAGAGTGCCTCCTCTCCTCCCCTTCCTGTTTATTATTTTGTTCCATTGCTTTTATCTCTTCCCTTCCATAGACAGCTATTCCTTCCCCTCTTCTCCCCTCCCTGTCTCTCCTGTAGGTTGTGTACCCTGGTATGTTAACATCCCAGTCATGGTTCTCTTTGTACCATGTTTCTGTAACTGCTACAATATCCAGGCATCCCTCTTCCATCAAGACCACTAGTTCAGGGAGCATGTTGCCCAGACTACGGGCATTGGTACTCATTACCCTCCATTTCTTGATGGCCTTACCCCTTTTTGCCCCATCCCTGTCCTTATTGCCTTTGTCATTTTCTCCATTTACACCTGCCCTTCTCCCTATCGACGTTTCTATTTTGGTGTTTACCTCACTTACTACCCTGTTTTTTTGGGGGGGCTAGGATTTCCCTGTTCCTTTCCAGTGCCCCCCCTTGGCTAGTTTAAATGCCTGCCAGTGAAGCATTTAAACCTATCACCTAGGATCCTGGTTCCCTTTCTGGACAGATGCAGACCCTCATGCCAGTATAGGCCTGCATCACTCCAGGTGGACCCCCAGTCCCCAGTGAAGCCAAACCTCTGAGCTCTGCACCAGTTTTTCAACCACTGACTGAATCCCATGGTGTGGAGCACCCTACCCTCACCCAAGCCATAGACAGGCAGCACCTCCAAAAAGGTTACCATGAGTGCTACTTGTCTAAGGCCCCTTCCCAATACAAACTCTTCCTGCACTGGTCTGATCCCTTTCTCAGCCAGATAATTTGTCCAAAAGTGGACAATGACATTCAACTCCCTCCCCCGTGCAGCTACTCCAGCGATTCTGAGGATTCGCTCCCTGTCACTCCAAGCCATGGCGCCAGGCAGGCACCTCACCTTCCTCTCCCCATCCTTCCCCAGTTCTACCCTCCTAACAATGGAGTCCCCCACCAGAAGTTGTTTCCTTCCCCTGTAGGGTCCCATGCCACCCTCCTGTGGGTCTGCTTTGTGGAGGTTCCCAGCATCCTCCTTGGTCTCCACTGTGGGTGCCTCCATAGAGGAACCACACTTTGCCAGAGTGGCATATGAATGCTGTGTAACCCTCAATGCCACTCAGCCTGAGGAATTTGTCTAGTCCAGCCTTGAAAGCCAGAACAGTGTAAGTTTCCACAGCCTCACTGGGTAGGCTATTCTACATGTTAACCACCCTGTGTGAATCCGTGCTTTCTGTGTTTCCTCTTCTCCTCATTGTTGTAAAGCACTTGAGGTTTTGTAGAAGGGTGCTATGCAAAGATGAAAATTGATAATAGGGAGTGCAGAATGGTTCTACAGTATACAGTATGGTAAAGTATTACAAAGGGAACGCGAGTGATTCAACTTTCATATGGTACTACAGTTCAAAGGTCAGAAAAAGTTGTAATACAATTCAAAAGTTAAAGAAGTTGTAATATACATTAGAGCTGACATCACAACAATACAACTTTTCCATTAGAATTTATTTGTGAGGTGTCTTAATGTGCACAGTCGTTCCCACAGATAAACAGCACTTACTTTTAAAACAGTACTTGTTCAGTAAAGATCTCAATGACAGAGTAAACTAGATCTAGTCTTTGCTTTTTTTTATTTAGTGAGAGCAGCTCAACTTGTGCACTTGCCCACTCACCCTGCCGCTTCGCTTGCTCACAGCTGCTGCTCGCAACGAAGTATTCCTTGTACATCACCAAGTCTTCCTGATACTGTTCTTTCCCCTTCAGTGGGCCTCCTTCTGCACCCTGTGCTTGCTCACACACTTCCACTCTCCCAGCCACGCTCCTCTACACACAGTGTCTTAGTCCGGGTCATCCTCAGACTTGCTGTTGCAGCATTTACTTGAACCATGCACTATTTAAAAAATCAAATACGGGCCACTATGACCAACTTGGTGAGTGTTATTATAGTGTCATCAGAACCCCTCAATGGAAACGCAGCTTGGATGTGCATAGCTGGAAAGCTGCTGCTGTTTCCACTGAGCACAAGCACTTTGTTCTGTTGGGTTAAGACTGCGGTATGTAAAATTACTACTTTTCAGTATTTACTGTATTAGTAGTAAATATGGTTTTATTGGTAAGCTGGTTCTGCATTTTCCTTGTTTGTACAGAGGTTGTTGTGCAAAGTTGCTCATGCATTTTTATGTTGCTTGCAAGCATGTACAAGAAACATAGTGCCGTCATCCGAGTTTTCGGAGGTGTGGCACCCTGTCTTCCAATTCAGTCAGTGAGTTTGCAGGCACGGCCGCAGTTCTCCAATGACTGCTGCAGCTGTCTATGACAGCAGTCCAAAATGTAGTGGCATACAGTTGAAAGGGAGAGCTCTGCTTCAGTGAGCAGAGCACTCCCCACACCGCAAACCATACTGCGTGCTGAAAACTCCCCCACGCACACACTGTATGGCCGGCCAGGGTGCCCAATCCCATCGGCTCACGCCTCCCTCCCACAAAGCTGTCCAGGTGCACGCTGTGAGCCCTCCCGGCGTGGAAAAAATGTTATAGCCGACGGGGTGCCCAATCCCCGTTGGCTCCATGGCTGCACCCCCAAAACCTTTTCCAGGTGCCACGCTGGGAGCCCACCTAAGCGTGGCAAACGCCCTGTGTCGCTCTCATTACAAAAAAAAGGCTGAAATAAAAAATGTAAATAAAAACGGTCCTCGCAGTCTCCCTGCCCCCACCTGCACCCACCCACTGCGCACCCTGCCTCCCCACACCGCCCTCACCCCATACTTACCTTCAGAGCTCAGCGTGATGATCATTGGTGGACCGGGAACATGTCTGCACTCTTCAAAGCCGACCGCGAACTGAGGAAATGCAGGTAAGCTGTATAATGGAATAAATAGGTTTTTTTCAACTTTGTTGCATATCTCAGGCATTTTGGGGAATTTGGGGCCCACATTTTTAACATGTGGGTTTTGGGACCCCTCCTCATGAATTCTTGCACTGTCATGGGGTTAATCGGGCCTGAAGGGTGATTTCACGGTCACTGCGCAAAATCACCTTTCAGGACTGATTAACGAAATGACAGTGCCAGTGTTCATAAGGTGGGCTCTCAAAAAGCCTATGTTGAAAATTTGGTGAAAAAATTCCTTAAAATGACTGTTTTACGAGCCGCTCGCTAGCAGTTCCTACACATACTACAAGTTCGGAATTTTCAATATTTTCACTCCAGATTTTCAACATTGCCATTTTACCACACCTCCTTATGAGCAGTACAGCTGTCATTTTCACATCCTGCCCAAAACTTGTTTCAGCACATATGGCGCACAATGGCGTAGTTCGTTATGCGAAATCAATGTATGGGACACATTAAGAAAATCACAGTGACACTGTTCATGAGCAGAGGTCTTAAAATGGCTATGTTGAAAATTTGTTGAAAAAAGTTCCTAAAAATGACTGTTTTACAAGCATGCATTGCGCAGTTCCTACGCACGTTCGTAAGTTTGCAAATTTTCAATATTTTCACTCCAGATTTTCAACATTGCCATTTTACCATGCCTCCTTATGAGCAGTAGAGCTGTCATTTTTCACATCTTGCCCAAAACCTGTTTCCGCCCATGTAGCGCACAATGGCGCAGTCGGTGTGCGAAAGAAAATCACAGTGACACTGTTCATGAGCAGTGGTCTTAAAATGCCTATGTTGAAAATTTGGTGAAAAATGCCTTCAAAATGACTCGTTTTATGAGCGTGCGTTGCGCAGTTCCTACGCACGCTCGTAAGTTCGCGAATTTTCAATATTTGCACTCCAGTGACTTCCAAATACCTAAACAGCACATACAAGCAAGCAACATTCGACATTGACAAATGCTTGTTCTATATAGTGTGGATTCAAGAGAAGCGACTGCCTCTGTGTGTTGAAACTAGAGTGAAGCTTGAGAGGGCTTCCTTGGCACCGATTTTGCGAGAACCTGCAAGCAGCACAGTTCTGTGCTCCGCACCATCGGTTGTTACTGTACATACAATAACTGTCTGACAAGTGTTTCAACAGAGATGGGCAGTTATCATTTGCTGTAATAATTGGCCAGTTATCACGCCAAACAAGAGCTAACTGAACAGCAGCAGCAGTCTTGAGTAGTCAGTAGGCCGCATCCGAAATGGCCATGGAGTGGGCATTCTACACGTTCATCCATTACTTTTTTTAAAAAGGCAGTCTAACTTTTAAAATCTAGTCTTGTGCAGTGCTCTTGTATACTGCATGTCAACCCAGTATCAGAGCCAGCCAGCCGTTATGGAGACAAAGACCTCGTTGCCCGACCTGACTTCCAGCTCCTCCATACATGTGCATCAGGCACTCATGGGCGAAAAAGTAGTTATTTAAGAGTGTATTTTGGTGCTGTGTAGAAAAGTTGTAAACTGGATGTTTACCCAGTATCAGAGAGAGTCTCTGCTGTGAAAAGGAACTAGCTTCCTGACCCAACTACAAATTAAAAAAGTGTGTGTGTGTGTGGGGGGGGGTTAAGAAAAAATGAATGACCATGAATGATATAAAATAAGGAGTGGTGTGGTTACTCAAATGTAATACACACCGTCAGTGTGTGATGCTTAAATACACCCCTCAACCTTTGCTCTTGGGGTTTATGTAGCATCACACACTCCGGGTATGTATTAAATTTAAGGCACACCACTGCATGTATTATTCTATAGGAATAGGTTGCTTACCTGTAACTGTAGTTCAAGGAGTGGTATATCGTTCACATCCACACTCTGGCAGTTCCACTGGAATGCTGTTATTGGTCGGAACATCTTTAAGCTAAGCTCCTCCCACCACCCAGATGGTATATCCTCTGACTCCACCTGTGACTTCAGATCTTACACGCTGCCAGCAGGCTCCACGTGCCACTTGCCGGGGGGAGGCCAGGAGGGTTGTGTGGATGTAAACCATATACCACTCCAAGAAATACAGTTACAGGTGAGTAACCTATCTAGGGGTGTGGATATGGTTCACTTATCCACACTCTGGCAGACTCCTAGCAGTTCTCCAGGAGGAGGGGGTGAAGTATGCAGTCCTAGTTGGTGAACAGAGACTGGAGAACAGAGGGTCCTAAAATGCACATCCCGTCATAACTCGAGGTCAGTGCTGTAATGGGAAATGAAGGTGTGTTCTGACTTCCAGGTAGCAGCCCTATAGATCTCCTGTGTGGGGGACATCTCTGGAAGCAGCCACTGAGGCAGTGGTATACCAGGTGGAATGAGCCCTAATCCCTAAGGAAGATGCCCGACCAGCCAACCTACAGCAGAGGTCAATGCAGGATGTGATCCATCTTGCAATCATCTACTTTGCTGCTGGTCTGCCAGGTGAGGCTTCAGCATATGTGATGAACAGCTGGCAAGCCTGTCCTTGTACTCCAGCTGTGCACTCCACATAATAGGAGTGTGCTCTCTGCAGGTCCAGAGTATGGAGCCCATGGCTGGTCTCCAAAGATGGTTGGTAAAGTATACCATTAATTACCTGGTTAAGGTGAGACTCCAATACCACCTTCAGGAGTAACTTTGGGTTGGGGTGAAGGACGACTTTGTCCCTGTGGAAGACGAGGTAGGGAGAGTCCACCAAGAGTGCCTGGAGCTCCCCAATCCTTCTGGCAGACATAATTGCCACCAGGAAGGCTGTCTTCCATGACAGGTGTGACAAGTCACACCTGTGCATTGGGTCAAAAGGCTTGCCCATGAGCATAGCCAGGACCAGCAGTAAGTCTCACGATGTAGGTGATTCTTGCACCAGAGGGGACAAGTGGTCGAGGCCCTCGAAAAAGCACCTGACCACCTTCTCCTGGGCCACCATCGACATACTGGCCTGTGCCTGGTAAGCAAAGATAGCTGCCAGGTGCACCTTAAGGGTCATTCCTCGCAGTCCCAGATGGGAAATGGGCCACAGGTAGTCCAGGATGCTAGCCACAGGGCAGGCAAGGAGATCAAACTTCTTGCCCTGACACCAAATGGAAAATCTCTTCTATTTATAGGAATAGCACTTGCGAGTCGACTCCCTCCTGGAGGCCTCCATGATATGGAGAATATCTTCAGGAAGATCCAAGGCCTGGAACTCTAGCCACTCAGGATCCAGGCCATGAGGTGCAGGGACTGAAGCCCCAGGTGCTGGACCATCCCCTGAAGTCTGGTCAGCAGGTCTGGGTAGAGAGGCAGTCACTGTAGAGACCTGCTGCAGAGGCTGAGGAGATGCTGGTACCAAATCAGCCTTGGCCAGTCTGGAGGTATCAGGATCATCTGCACCTTGTCCTTCCCGACCTTGACCAGTACTCTGTGAATGAAGGGGAAGGGAAGAAAGGCATACATGAGGCCTGGGGTCCAAGGCCTTACAAATACATCTCCCATCAGTGTCCCAGACTGTGGGGAAGTGGGCACAAAACAGCCTCATTTTGATGTTCTCCCAGGAGGCAAACAAGTCCACCGAGGGGGAGCCCCATACAGAGAACAGGTGGTTCACTACCTCCTGATTCAGAGACCAGTCATACAACATCTCCCCTACCCAGCTGAATGCATCTGTCAGCTGATTGTTCTCCTTCATGATGTAAATTGTCAGGAGATCGGTGCCCAGGCTGTGTATGAGGGTCCAGGTGTGGGGTGCCTCCCGACACAAAGGAAGGGAGTGTGTGCCGCCCTGTCTGTTCAGATAAAATATGGTTGTGGTGTTCATCTAGACTTGAACGACCTGACCCAAGACTAGCAAAGTAAATTTCATCAGAGCCAAGCGTATTGCACAGAGCTCCAGCAGGTTTATATGGTGATAGGACTGCTGGGTGACCAGAAACCATGGGCTCTGTGGTCTCCCAGCAGCACTCCACCCTACCAGAGATGCATCCATCGTCAGCATGATAGTTGGCTCTGGGCAAATGGGATTCCTTCCTCCAGGTGTTAAGGGACAAACCACCACTGGATGGTGTCCCACATTGGCTGGGTCACTGTGACTGGCTGGTCCAACTGGCATAGGTGCTGGAACCAATGACGGCCAAGCTCACACTTATGGTGACGTATCACCAACAGGCCCAGCAGACCACGCTGCTGCAAGATGCCATGTACCCCAGCAGCTGCAGGAAATCCCAGGCAGGGTGCAAGTGCCCAACTTGAAATGATTGGGCAAAGAAGGTGAGATCCTGTGCCCCCCGTCAGCTGGAAGGCTCACAGGGAGTCTAGTTATGCCCCAGTGAACTTGTTCACCTGCTTCAGTACCAGTTCAGAATGACCAACAGAGCCGGCCCGGTGGCGCGGAGGGTTGAGGCGCTGGACGCCACACTTCACATTACGCCAGAGACTTGAGTTCAGAAGCGAGCTCGGGTGCCAGGGGTCAGCAGGGGCAGAGGAGGATTGAGCGCCCGCTGGGCTGCTCTCCTCCCTGGGGGGGAGGATGAGTCATCGCTCGGCATGCCAGTGGCTCCCAGTGGAGACCAGAGGTGCTGCAGCATGCAGGGCAGCATGTAGATAGCGTGGCTGATGCTTGGCAGGGTTGTTGTGTGCCGTAGCATCAGGGACATGCACCACGCATGGCAGGGGGGAGCGCACACCAGAACAGGGAAAACACCAGTCTGCAGGGTAGGTGATGGCACCTGCCCCCATGCCCACTGCTGGGTCTATCCTGCCTGGCCTTCCAGTGTCCTGCACCCAAGCTCTTACCTACAGGCCAGAAACAGACTGTACAGAGCGCCCAAGAGGAGGGGGGACCCCACCCCGGAGGGGTTAAGCTGGGGTGCCGGTTGTGTGGGTTGAGAGGGAGGGAGGAGAGAGGAGGCTCAAGTAGGAAGACTTCAGACAGGGCAGAAACAGTCAGGATGCCTGAGAGAGGCTCCGCAGACCGCGACCAGAGGGGAAAAAAATAGGTTAAAAAAAAAAGAATGACCAACAGGCCCAACTCTTGGCAGGTCTGGAGAGCCAGATTTGTGTATCTCTCCATGGCCTCTCTGGATGGACCAATTATTAGTCAGTCATCCAGTAGGGGTACACTCTGACCCCTAGGCACCATAGGTAGGCCACCACCAGTGCCATGCATTTGCAGAGGAGAGGCCATAGGGTATGACCTGGAACCGGTACAGGACCCCTTCCACTTGGAAATGGAGGCACTGGCGGTGGGACCTGTGGACAGGAATGTGGAAGAATGCATCCTGGACATCCAGGGAACAAAACTACATGTTCTGTTCCAGGGATGGTATAATCTGCTTCAGAGTGACCATCCACTATGGGGTGCCAGCACCCCCATCTGTTTCGGGACCAAGAAGTACCTGAACACATAGGCATGCAGTGGTGGGCTGGAGGTCGCAGGCATTCAGTCTGCCTGGTTCAGCTTCAATCAGTTGCAGTCACGGATGTTGTGAAGGTCATGCAGGGGTTGAGGCTGACATACTGTAGTCTGGATCTGGGCTCTACGTGCCTTTTAGTAGGCTGTGTGGATGTCATTGGCCTGGTCCTGGCTAGGATAGTCCGGAGTTCTCTAGTGACAGGGGTCTTTCCTGAGCCCCTAAAGAAGGCAGTTGTAAGACCTCTTTTAAAGAAAGCTTCACTGGACCACAACTGCCTGGCTGACTGCAGACCTATCTCTAACCTTTTGCAAACTGATACCGCGAATCAACAAAAATTAAGGGTGGTGCATACATTTAAGGTTTGCCAAACCTGAAGCGGAGCAGTTCCAGAAATATGTAGCACTCACAAGGACTGGAGATCCACACCAGTGAAAATAAGTTTCAGTTCTGTTGCTTTATTACAATATATAGCAGAAATCTGACCACCAGTGTGTGACATCAACTCTCTGGCCACTGGGTTTAGTAGCCAGTGGGTTGATTTCACACACTGGTGGGCAGATTTCTGCTATACATTGTAATAAAGCAACAGAATTGAAACTTATTTTCACTGGTGTGGATCTCCAGTCCTTTTGAGTGCTACATACTTCTGGAACTGCTATCTCTAACCTTCCCTTTGTGGGAAAGATTATTGAGAAGGTGCTGGCCCTACAGCTGGAGACCCATTTGTCAACTCACAACATCTATGACCCTCTCCAGTCAGGTTTCAGGAAGAGGCACAGCACCGAGACTGCCCTTGTTCAAGTGCTTAATGATCTCCTGGTGGCAAGAGACTGAGGAAAGTGTTCCATCCTCATTCTCCTTGATCTCTCAGCAGTGTTTGACACTGTGGACCATGGGGTGCTGTTGGAGCACCTGCGGGTTTGGTGTAGACTGGCTAGTACAGTCCTCAACTGGTTTAGATCGTTCCTCACTGGTAGGACACAGTGGGTGCTGTCATGGATTTTTTTCCTCAGCATTCATGTTCCTACCATATGGTGTCCCATAGGGCTCCATTTTGTCCCCCATGTTGTTTGTGGTGTATATGCTGCCACTATGGAATGTTATTAGACAGTATGGGCTGTTTTCTCACTGCTCTCCAGATGATACTCAGCTATACATCTTTTGCGCTCGAACAGCAGGAGGCGGTCTTGGTGTTTAATCAGTGCCTTTCTGAGATCCAAGACTGGATAAGGGCCAATTGGTTGAGACGGAATCCAGATAAGACTGAAGTACTAGTGGTGGAACCTGGTCACACAGGGCGAGTGTGCAATCTGGTCGAGTCTCGAGGTTTAAGCCTAGGGATTCACAGTTGCTCACTTCTTTTAGGGTGAGGAATCTTGGCGTTGTTCTGGACTGTGGCCTAACACTTAAATTTCAGGTGTCTGCCATGGTTTTTTTGTTTGTTTATTCAAGGTAATAAACAATTGAGTAATAACTCATTCGCAATGGTAACCTTTACAAAAATACAAAATACAGGTCAATACTCAACATAATAAATACAATCAAACAACAAACATCAGTACAAAAACATAAAAGAAAAAATATCAATAACAATTACAAGGTTCCTGTATAGATATCAGGTGTCTTCTTAGATGGGATGTTGATAAGGGCTTACCATTCTTTTGCTTATATTCATGAGGAAGGCTATTCCAACATATCGGAATATAATTACTAAATAAATATTGGGAATGTTTTGATCTTACAAGGGGGACAACCATATCCGTAACAACTTGATTTTTCAATGTCAATTCAACACTTCCAAAGGAAAATCTATTCTTTAGATGTATAGGGACGGAACCCAGCCCACATTTATAAGCAAACAGCTGTTTATGTATCATTCTTCTCCTACTCAATGATAACCAACCCAATCTTTCATACAATTCGCAATGATGAGTAAGTTTTGGACACCTGAGAATCAGTCTGGCAAGACGATTAACTAGAACATCTAACTTTGTTATTCGATCCCTAGTGGCTCCGTCATATAAAACGTCCCCATAATCGATTAAAGGGAAAATCTGCATCTTAACTATCAGGTCCAGTGTCACAGAATCTATGCAATTTTTGTTCCAAAACAGGAAACCCATCCGCTTATTAACCTGGGAGATCAAATTATCTACATGCAAATTTCCTGACCCATAATTATCTAACCAAAATCCCAAGTATTTATATTGATTAACTAACTCTAACCCCTTCCCTATATTATCCACAACTTCCAAAGTCAAGTCATCTTTCCATTTCATAGAAGACCCAAACAACATACATTTAGTTTCTGAGGAATTAAGTTTTAACTTCAAGTTGACAAAGTACTTTTCCATACTGTTAAAACTTTTCTGCAGTGTACGTTGTATTACTGAAACTGATTCATCCGAACAGTATAAAATGGTATCATCGGCATACAGGTGGTAACCAGAGGCCCCCACATAATACCCAAGATCTTTCAGATATACTAAAAATAATAAAGGGCCCATAACTGATCCATGGGGCACTCCTCTCCGTATCACCTGCATAGCCGACACAGTTCCATTTACAGCTGTTACCTGCTGTCTCTCAGAAAGATAGGCGATAAACCAATCCAAAACTGAACGGCTCATCCCTACCTCAGACAGTCTCATAAGCAAATTCTGATGATCAACTGTGTCGAAAGCCCTGGAGAGACCGACAAGAATTGCACCAGTATAACATTGGGCATCAATTGCCTTGCTGATCTCATCCAGGACCTCCGACACGGCCATCACAGTGCCATGAGACCTCTGAAAACCTGACTGATATGGATCCATCAGTTTTCTCTTTCTGAGTACTCCATCACCCGTCTTGCCAACAGTTTCCCCAACACCTTACTAATCAGAGGCAATATAGATATAGGTCTATAGTTGGACAGTCGACCAGGATCACCCCCCTTAAAAATGGGGACGATTCTGGCCGACTTCCAACCTTCTGGGATACATCCTCCTCTATCGAACAATTGAACAGGTAGGTTAATGGGCCCGAAATGTGGGTTGCTGCATATTTCAGCATCCTTGGAGACAAACCATTAGGGCAACTACTCCCAGAGATGTTTAATTGCAACAAAGTTTCTAACACCTCACCATTCAATATGGCATCAAAAACAAATTTAGAGTCCCCTTCCATATGACTTACAGGGTTAAAAAGAGGTTCACTAGGGCTATCAAAGAAATTGCCCGTCTCTATAATCATTAAACCTATCAGCAAGTGGCAACTCTCTCCCGAAGGATTCCTCCCCAGATAAATTAATAGGTGTCTTCCCCTTTGTCTGTCCCTTTAATTCCCCTATAAGTCCCCAAAATGTCCCAGGTTTCTCTATTGATTCTTTGGTTTTGGCCTTGCAGTACTTATTTTTAGTATCCCTTAGTGTGGCCACATACAGGTTTCTTGATTTCCTTTATTGTTGCCAATCACAAATCTTTCCCGAAGCTCATGCAGGGGCTCAAGCTTTATTTTTAGCAAGTCTCAACTTAAAAAGTTTAATGGTATACCATGGGGAAGAGTTACCTTTTATTCTCCTAGTAATCTCTAGCATATGCCTATTACATACAAGGAGAAATTCTGACACAAAATAATCCCAAGCCAGGTTTATATCGGGTATTAGTTCTAGACGATCCCACTTAATATTTCCTAGGTCTGCTAAAAAGGAAAAATAATCAAACATTTTATAAGATCTTAACTTCAAGAGCCTAGAGGGTCCTTTCACTTTAATTTTCCCTTTGATACAGTAAACAATATTATAATCACTAAACAAGTCTACGTCTACCCCAGAAGAAACATAGTTGTTGGGACAGTTTGTAAGAATCACATCAATCAATGAAGAATCACCAAGATTATGAATGTTAATCCTGGTGGGCTCCGAGATTAATTGGTACAACACAAGCTCCAAAGTCATTTTCCTGATTCTTTGGGATTTTACAGGGTGCATCCAGTCAGCATTTAAGTCCCCCAGAACTAACAACTCATGGGAGAAAACAAATGGGGCTACTGCATCCTGCAGTAAGTCAAACACTTGTACTGTTGTGTTAGGTGGGCGATACCCCCCAACCACTAATAAAGGTTTCCCTGACCCAACGTTAAACTCCAGTGCCAGATATTCAAGGTTCTCACTATCCAAATTAAAAAAATCTGACTAAGGGAGAATTTTTCCAAATAGTAAACCATAATCCCTCCCCCTTCCTATTCCTATCAACCCTTTTAAAGTCATAACCCTGTAATTTTAGATCTAAGTCATCATGGGACTTAGCCTTTCAGGTTTCTGTAAAAACCATAATCTCAGGTCTATATTCTGTTAAGAAATCCTTAATTAAATCAAACTCTGAAATGATACTTCTTACATTTGAGTGCACAATTAGCTGACCATGATGGATCTTTAAATTGTCAATTAAGGGACCAGGATTTAAAGCAACATCCCCACTTTGCACCAAGAACAAAAGAATACATAGCTTTGGTAGTATTGACTTCCTTAATACCTTAATTATCAATGGAGTCCAGACATTCTTGATTTCATGTCCCATTTCCACTCCCATTCCAACCCTGTTACAGTAATGTCTCAGCTTTACCAACATCAAGTTTGGAATTATGTTTGTTAAACAGGCCGTCCCAGGACTGGGGCCTTCCATGTCAAGCGAGTCAGTATACAAACAAGTTCCTCCTCGACTCAGTACCACTCGACCATTGACATGCAAATCCCAATCAGGGTGCCTGCCAACCATCTCCCATTGCAACATCCCAACCAAGACAACTCCCAAAAGCAAATACATTAAAGACCGCATAGGAAACCCTTACTTTAAAACTCTAAATTACATTAAGTATGTATCACACTTTCTTCCACCGAGTGGCGCTCAACGTGCATGCCATGGCGTGCGCGCCCTGGCAGTGCTTTCTTTTATCTGTTGAATCCCCCAACCCCAGAGTGAAGCAGCAGCAGGTAATTAGAGCCCTTTTGCAGCGTTTAAAATTAAACAGGCAGTCACAGTCTTACAAAGTCACTACAGCCCTTTCTTGGTCCAGAGTGCATTTTACCATCCGAGGAACATCACTAGGGTTAAACACCTGATACCCCTGGGTGATCTGCCAACATTGGTCCATGCCTTCGTGACGTCATGGCTCGACTACTGCAATGCCCTTTACCTGGGGCTATCAGGGGCTGATATTCGCTGCCTGCAGCTAGTGCAGAGTGCGGCAGCCAGGTTGCTGACTGATCTGTCGAGATCATGCCATATTACACCTGTGCTGCGCTCTCTGCACTGACTGCTGGTAAGGTGGTGGATCACTTTCAAGGTTGGTTTGCTGACCTATAAAGCCCAGCACGGTCAGGGGCCCAGCTACCTGCAAGACCTCCTATGGCTCTACCACTCTTCCCATCTCCTCCATTCAACAGGCGAGGGATTTGTTGCAAGGGTACGGTTGCAAACATCAGGTGCCCATGCATTTTCTTAGATGGTGCCAACCCTGTGGAAAGCCCTCCCTCATTCTGTCACAGAGATTCCAACACTAGAAGCATTTAAGAGGGAGCTGAAGACATTTCTATGTAAACAAACTTTCGTGGATGATTTTAGTCAGCCTAAACACCGTATTAATTAATGTAACCCCCATCAGACCCTTATTTTACCAGCAAGCACACCTCCCATAGTCAAGGGGAAAACAGAGGGGTGGGGGTTACATAGTGCCACCATAGACAAGGTAGGATATGCAGATGGTGTAGACGTTATAAAACACAAACCAAGTGCAGCTACTAGGCACACACCTGGTGGGACCAATACCATGGCCAAAACCCAGGTCCCAGGGAGAAACATTTGCTCACGGCTATGCTAGGTTTGCACTTCTGGACAGGGATACCTAAGTAACTCCACACAGAAGCAATAACATCAATGTCCATACCAGGCAGGGATTCTAGAGTGTGACTTTATTCCATAACAAAGTAGGAACACAGAAAGAAAAGAAGGACTCCCAAGGGTTACACACATGGTAAATGCAGACATCTGAGGTACAGAACTCTAAATTTCCCATATAGCATAGGATGACTGAAAAAGTTGTGGAACTAGCCACCGTCGAAACACACGTTCTTCTGGACTTGGCACAACCGGCCAGCATTTGAACACTTCCCATATTGCATAGGATGAAATGTGGCACACAGACCACATCGGAGCACTAAAGGCTCAGCTGGTGAAAACCCACTCACTGGGGTAAAAATTCTTCAGGCATTGGCCACAGGCACTGACAGAAAAGACACAGGTGCCCTTCAGAACCTGGAGTGCTAAACTGGTCACTCCAGATGGGGGTGTCCCACCTTTTGTTTCCAAGTTCATACACTGCCATTCCTCTGGAAAATACACCTCACATTTATCCAAAATGTACTGATGATGCTTTCTAGAGATGTATTTCACATTTAACTATCCTCACAGAACACCACAGAGGTGTCAAGAACAGAAGTCCCACTTACATGGCAGTCACAGACAGGACTCCACTGTGGACAGCCAACTTTTAAATGTCTTAGGTGACAGGGTCCCTTTGACAGAGAAAATTCACCTCAAAAGGCAGGTACTCCTGGGCAGACTTAGACAAAACAAAAGTACTCACTAGAAGTTGTCACACGAGGCAGCTTCACCAAATGTCCTGGTAGGATCAGGGGATTGCCCCTAACATCCTGGCAGCCTGTTCCATCCCTCCTGGGATGAAGAACTGGAAATCCCTGGAGACGGTTTCCACCACTTAGACAAAGCTGGAAAATGCTGTACTCCACTAGGGTGAGAGAAACTGGAACACTGCAGCTCTCTATCAGAGCTGCTACTGGAACTGCAAATGCCTCCTGCAGACTCCAGCCAATAATTCACTACAGAATTCTAAAGTCCCCACTCACAGCAACTGCTGTGGCTTATGCTGCTGCAAGAGTTCTAAGGTGACATCACCTCTCCAGCTCCCAGCTGAGATCAGAAGCAGAGAAAGGGACAGAGTGAAATCCAATTCTAAACGGGATTCTTGTAACCCCTGGGAACGAGGGGGTTACATTAAGATTGTTTTTATTATTGATGTGTTATGTATTGAATTGTGTTTATAATTCTGCCCGCTGTACAGCACCTTCAATCACAATGAATAGAGCGCCATAATAAATAAAAATTGATTGATTGATAATCCTGACTGGCCAGGGTGTCCAGGACATGGGCTATTGCACCTTTTACAAGGACCTGTGCAATGTCCTCCCTGAAGGTGGACAGCGTGTCCTGAGACACCCTGGATTCTCGAGGTGGGTGGAAGTGGTAGAGCAGGAGAGCCTCAAAATCTAGAGACTGTCCTCTGCCCACTATGTCCAACACCCACTTGTTCATTATAATAGCAGACCAATGTGGTAAGAAGTGACGTAGCCAGCCTCCGACTGGGACAGCAGTCAGAGACAGGACAGGTGGAGAGAAGACTTCCCCCAACCTGTCACTGGGCAGCTTCTGTGAGGGCACCAGTGGCTGATGACAGAGGGGCACCACTACCCCTGCCCCCCCTTTTAGGACCTTGGACCGCAGACTTCTGCTTGGGGCACCAGGCCTGGAACAGCTCCTGCTGGGACTGCTGCTGGGGAAGCTGTGACTGAAACGACCAATATTGAAAAGCCAGCTTCTTAGGCTTTTTTGGTCCTACTGGAATGAAGTCACAGAGTCAAGGATGGTGTTGGACCTCTCAATCTGAGTGAGATGCCCTTCCACCCCAGGGCCAAAGAGGTTGGTGCCCAGGAAAGGAACATCAGCCAACTTCTGTTGGGTGTCCAGCATGAAGGTGGACAAATGCAGCCAAGTCTGCACCAGAAGCCATACGAAGAGAGACTAAAGGAGCGTAATATGTATACAGTTGAAGAAAGGAGGGAGAGGGGGGACATGACAGAAACTTTCAAATACCTCAAGGGAATCAGCAAAATCCAGGAGGGTAGCATCTTTCAGAAAAAGAGATATGCAAGAACAAGAGTGCACAATTTGAAGATAGAGGGGGGACAGCTCAAGGGCAATGTGAGGAAGTATTTTTTAACGAAGAGGGTGGTGGACGCATGGAACGGCCTTTCTGAGGAGGTCGTGGGGTCAAAAACAGTGGGAGAATTCAAGAATGCATGGGACAGACATAAGGCAATTCTGGTGGGGGGTAGGAAGAAGTAGGCTGTTGCTTAACTAGGATCTGCAGCTAATCCAATAGGTAGGGGAAATGGGCAGACTAGGTGGGCCAAGCGGTCCTTAACTGCCATCAAAGTCTGTGTTTCATATGTTTTTAAGTCCTGTAACACATGGAGGCAGCCGCTGCCACTGCACGGGTGCAAGAAACGCCCATGTCCAAGGTTGTCTGGAGCTGGTGTTTAGCCAGTGATTAACTGTCACATCTGATGAGCTCCACCGACACACGCTGCTCTGGATGGAGGCTGGGGAGAACCGCATCAAAGAGTCCCATCAGAGATCACCACAGTTAGCCATCATGATAGCATAGATGATGGCATAGTTAGCCTGATGGAGAACCAGAGTAGCTGCAGCATACACTTTTTTGCAGCATGGACAGTTTTACAGGACTCCTTGTCCAGAGGCTTATCCATGTCCCACTGGTGTCTGAATTTTCAGAACACCGAATCCATGATCAGATCTTCGGTTGCAGGGTGGTCTGAAAATCTTGAAAGAGAGTCTGTAGGGGCCGTATACTTGCAGACCATGTGGGCTTAGGGTTCCGGGTAGGATGCTGGATACTGCCAAAATTCCAGGGCCAATCCCAAGATGGCCTCAGCCACCAGGAAGGCAACCGCTAGGGATTCATCCCAGTTCAAAATGTCTGTAAGAGCATACTTAGCTCTCTTCTAGACTGGCTTTAATGGGACTGACATGGTCTCTGAGATAAGTCAAAGCAGCCCACTGAAGGACACCGGCCCATGGTTGATGGAAGGCTCCTTGACCTAGCCATGGTCGAAGAGCTGAGTCCCTGAGGAAGCCATGGACTCCTGATCTGAGTTGTCTGGCGTTGTTCACCATGGACCTCCCAGGAATCCTCACCTGGGGTAATCTGAACCAACAACCACCCTGGCAAGTCAAGAGCCGAATGACTGGCCTCCTTGGTCAGAGTGCCAACTGGCGGCTGTCCAGGGCTCCACCTTAATTGGTGGAGAAGCAGGTGTGCTGAGCACCTGCAGAACTGGGATCAGCAGAGCAACTGGAGACTGCCAGTGGACTGAAGCTCCCTGGTGTAGAGCCCTATCTTGCAATGACCCGCTGCTACCAGAGGAACTCCTTGAAGCACTGGCACATCTTCTGCCGCTGTCTCTCCTCACCTGAGGATGAGGAGCATTGACAGTGGTGCCTCTGGTCAAGAGAGGGGTCTTCCTGTGGTTGGCTGTAGATTATGTGCCTACTGACATTTAGCAACAAGGGCATTGAAGACCCGACCCTGGGTGGAGGCTGGTCCCTGGAAAAATTTACTGCGGTCACTGATTGGTCCATGTCCCCTTGAGTGAGGACTGGGAGCACTGAGGTCTGCAAGGCCGACTCCTCATCCAACAACCAGTCAAACAGGTTGAGAACAATCTCGACGGCTTGGACAACTGGAGCTGAGGTTGACTGGCTCAACGGTGGAGTCGAAGAGCCTTTGACCTGACCAAGCTGTCCCTTGGGCAAGGGGCACTTGACAGCCGTTGAATGGTGGGGCTAGTTGAGGGACTGGGAGGACTGCAGTCTCTCCCAGTCCCACGACCAGTGTTCCCAGTGCTTAGATTTAGTTTAAGATTTAGAACCACAGAAGGCAGGGCTCTCCCCCAAGGCCTAGAGGGACTGTCAAATGTCAGGGAACTGGTCTAGGTAAGACCCTACAATGTTGGTCCCAGGTGGGAACAACCCTGAGACTGAGGAGATGCCCGCCATGCAGCTACCACTTCCACCTCAAGGGCTTCAAGCTGTGTGTGCTGCAGCTGAGTCCTTTTTGTGGCCCTTAAGGCAATCCTTCACATCCTGTTCTGAAAGTTGACCCAGTTTGAGTCAGATCTTGCTGTCTTCAAGGGACTCAGGAAGCACAGATAAGCATAGGCCGCACCCGACCATGTCATGTTGCTCGCCCAGACACTACATGCATGTGCCTTGCAGATCTGTGACTGACATCTCCTGGTGACACAAATAACACAGAACTTGAATCCCATTTGGTTTCCTGTCATAAGGGCGACTTTTCTATGACGACTCATACAAGAGCAAGTACATTTCGCTGAATGTAAAATCGACCCCAACCCACCTCAACAAGTGCCAAGACAGTGACCAGGTGGACATTAACATTAACGTTTAATGTGGGAGGCTGTGCCTCCCCAGACCCACCAAACTAATATAATCAATTCCTGGGGGAGTGCACACTGGGGAAAGGGTATACAGGAGGGGGCACCAGTATTCGAGGGGATAACGCACCTGGGGCATCATCGGGCCAGGGAACAGCAGGATGAAAAAAATTTCTAACAGCCAATACCAGTAAAAACGTTTTTCCCTATGGGCAGTCCTGAACCCAGGACCATCACCACTGTAGTCAGTGACCCTATCCACCACACCAGGTGGAGAGCTCAGCAGCAGCAGGCTTAAGTGCAATATTTGACCTGCATCACTCTTCAACTCCTCCCGTCATAGCCCTCACCATTGCATCCATCCTGGCTCGCTATCCCCTCCCATCGCTATTTCTACACACTCGCTATTCCGTCAGGCGCACTAACTGAGTTGTTCATATTTGAGTCACTCAATTTGTTTCGTCCATATGACGGGATACTATCCCAGTTTATTGTGCACCATCACAGGTCTGGAGATGGAATTAAAAGAACCACAAAACCCAAGCAAGTAACTTCAAAAAACTTCAAAAAGAAAGGTTTATTTTTATTTATTTATTTATTGGAAGTTTGGAAACAACCTTCGAGTAAGAACTCTTTTACAAAGGGTCCACGTCCATTAAACAGTACAAATACAGACATAATTGAATTCACAGTACAAACACACAGTTGAAATATCAGTACATAATTGAATTCACAGTTCAAATACAGACATAGTTTAATTATCAGTACAGGAAGTAGCAAAACCATAGAAATCAGCTAAGAGTGTCTTATGAGTTTCATTAGGGTTTAATACTAAGTGCTGTATGACATAAGGAAGTATATGAGAGAGAGAGAGGAAAATGTAGGCTAGGGAGAGAGTGGTTAGTGAACGGAGCGTGGGGATAGAGCAGCCCAGGAGGAGCATTGTCACACTGCATTACAGCTTTGGAGCTGAAGAGCTGGGGATGGTGCACGTGAGAGTGTGAGGTAAGGTGGGAGAAGGTGGTTAGAGAGAGAGAGAGAGAGAGAGAGAGGGAGGGGAGAGGGAAGGAGGAGAGACCAAGCAGGGAGGAGGTATCATGGGAGTGGAGATTGATGGAAAAAGGGGTGGGGGTGAGGGAAGGGAGAAAGTGAGAGAGAGGGGCAATGAGACACAAGACAAATGAGAGAGCGCAACCACTAGTGGAATAAGAGCTACAGAGCATGAAGTGCCAGAGTCTGGGGAGCAGGGGTTGGGAGTGGGGAGGGATGGCCCATGTGAGTGAGTCCATCAGTAGCTGCTGGTAGGCAGGATTGCTGCAGGCTCTGGAGACCCACTCTGAACAGTTTAGCACTCACAGACATTCTTTTGCAGTACAAACTGCTTAAGTTCAACTTTGAAGGTTATAGGGTTAGCAGCATTTAAAGTGTTAGCTGGGATCACATTAAGCCACAGTGGGCCATGGCAGGAGAAGGATCTTTGTCCAAGAGTTCTCCTTCGGAATGGGACACAGAATGGGTGTAGTTCTTTATTCCTGGTCCTGTACATGGAGTTGGTTAAGGTAATCAGGTCAGTGATACAGGGAGGAGTCAGGCCTAGCATGGCTTTCCTACCTAGGAGGCATGTTTGGTATGAGAGTCTATTCTTGAGGCTTAATATGTTTGCTTTCTCATAGAGTACACAGGTATGCACGAGCCGGTCAGCATCTAGTAACAGTCTGCAGGCCTTGTTTAGAGCCATGCCTACCCTCTTGAGGGTGGTATTAGTTGCTGCTCCATAGGCCACCAGGCCGCAGTCATCCACGAGAGAATGGAGCTATTTACGGAGAGTCTGAGGGCATTGGTAGTGAGGCTTTTCCTGTGCCAATAAAGTACCCTGAATTTAGTATTTACTGCCTTCACAACCTGGTCAATATGCTAGCCATATGAGAAAGTATCATCTATTGTTACTCCTAGGTATTTAAAGGAATGAACCTGTTCTAGAGGGGCCGACCTGTTGTCGGTAACTGTTATTATGGAGTACCTCCTCTTTAGCTGAGGGCTAGAGAGGAGCCTGGATTTGTTTTTTTTTTTGTGATTAACAGCCTACAAGAACTGAACCAGACCTCTAGTTGCTGGAAGGTGGACTGCAGCTTAGCTTGCAGGGTCTCAATGTGGGCACTGCTGCTGAGTATCACCGCATCATCTGCGTAGAGGATAATTTTGCTGGCGCATGCCTCCAGGAGTGTGTTCAAAAAGAAGCTGAACAGCAATGGACATAGTATGGACCCTTGTGGAACTCCCAGCACTATGTCCCAAAAGGTAGAAACTGTTGGTCCAATTCTGGCCCTTTGAGACCTTCTGGATAGGTAATTATGAAACCACCAGATGGCGTTGGAGGCCAGCCCAAGGACCCATAGTTCTTTGAGAAGGAGGGGGTGACACACCATGTCGAAGGCCTTCGTCAGGTCAATAAATGGATCCAACCAGTTTACTCACCTCCATAGCCTTGTAAGTGTAATCTGTGAAATCAACCAGGGCTGTGGTGGTGCTGTTTTTTTTTTCTGAAACCATGTTGCTGGGGACACTGCAACAAGTATTTCTGGATATATTCTGTGATTTGGTCTGCTACGATCCTCTCCAGTGCTTTGGATAGGGGGAGAGGACAGAGATGGGCCTATAATTAGCTGTGCAAGTCCTGTCCCTGCTCTTGTGAACTGGGGTGACCAGCACTTGTTTCCAAAGGGAGGGGAACTTAGCCGGGGCTAGGGACTTATTAAAGATTTTACTGATGGGGACAATAAGCACATCCACTGTCTGAGCTACCAGTTTCATGTCGATACTGTCACTGCCGATCCTAGTCTTTCCTAAGACCTTTCTGATGTAGCCCATGGCTTCCTTGACTATAATCTGCCTGAAATAGAAATGTGGGTGCTGCGCACTCGTGGGTATGTTTTCAAGATCCACATCCACAGGCTTCAAGTCTTCATCAGGGAGGATGTAGCTCAGGTCCGTGAATGCAGAGTTAAACTCTTCTGCTATGGTGAGTGGGTCCATAGAATTGAAGCCATTAATAGTGAATAGTAAAGGTTGTTGCTTGACTTCCTTTTCTAGGAGCTCCTTAAGGTTGTCCCAGAAATGCCTCCCATCCCCCCAGCTGCATTCAAGTTGATTCTTATAATAGTCCGCCTTGGCATTCCATATTAGGTGAGTGCATCTGTTCCTAGCAGCCCTGTAGTTCTGGGAGTCGTTGATCCTCCCTGTGGCCTTGGCCCTGCTCCATAGGCTATCTCGTTCTCTCATTGGTTCCAATAGCTCACTGGTAATCCACCCATTGTTATAACCTCGGGCCTTCCTTTTTTCGAGTGGGGCATACCTGTCGCACACCTGATTGAACTTGTCAATGAGGTATTGTAATGCCTGGTCCAAGTCTTGCAGAAAGTCTAAGGGTGGCCAGTTTATCTGGGATAAGGCTTCTTTCAAGGAGGCAAGCTGCCCTTTACGCAGCACTCTGCTTTCCACAAGCTTAGGTGGGGATTTTTTGTATTTATTGGTCCATCTGCAGATAATTGGGGAGTGATCACTCGGGGTGTCTGAGAGCACCGAGATGTCAATGAGCCTATTTGATGAGCTTGTAAGGAGCCAGTCAAGGAGAGTGTATTTTATGGATTTGTAATTTAACCTTGTAGGCTCGGCTATTAATTGCGAGAGATAGGAGCAACCCACTATGTCTCTCAGTTTTGCCGAGCTGTGACTGAGCCAATTTATATTGAAGTCCCCTGTAAGAATGAGTTCACAGCTCTTTGAGATGCCATCTATGGCTCACAGGACTTTCTGGAGTCCCTCAGCAGGTTTTTTGGGTGGGAGATAGACACACGCAATGACTAGAGATTTGTTCTGAGGACCAAATAGGAGCTTTACCATTAGTAGCTCATGGTCCTCAGTCATGGCAGTTAACGAGAGTACCACCCCTTGCAAGGAATTCCTGATATATACTGTATATAAGGCAATTGCTATTCCTATCGATTCTGAAGGATTGATAGCCCGACACAGCAATTACACTATCCTTGTCCTGGGGGGTTAGCCAGGTCTCGGTGAGGCAAATGATGTCAGGGGTACGTAGGGCAACCTAGGCCTGAAGCTGTGCCATCTTAGGGAGCAGGCTACAAATATTCATAGCTGTAATTGTAAGGCCACTTGCCCTTGACACTTTAGTGCTGGTGTCAGCCCGAGGGCCAGAGTTAGGGTGCACATTCCTGGACAAAAGTAACAGTAAAAGTGTTACTTTCCTTGACGTGAACGTGAAGGTGACTTGGAGCTTACTTTTGCATTTCGTTGGTCTGCCGAAGTTAGGCAATTGGCGACTTAAAGTCACTGCCAACAGTAGGTAGGACACCAGAGAATCCTGAGCGTTGATTGTTCTTAGGTAATGAGAATGAAACAAGGGAGCACGATTTGAGTCATGACTGTAGTTAGAGGAAGTTATTAGTGGCTTCAGCTGTCTGCACTTGATCCCGATGTTAGCAGTGGAATCAAGTGGATATTGGTCTATAAGGTGTCCTACTACGCTTACACATGTGTAAACTCCGTGGATCAGTAGCAGTGTGATGAAGGACATGTCCACTATTTAAGGCTCAGGTGGAATGGAACAAGAGGTAGAGCACCAAACCTACGTTTGTGAGTTGTTTAGAAAGAACTAAGGTCCCTCTAGTGGCAGAACTTTATAATCTGCTAATGGGAAACTGGACACTAAAAATAAAAAAATAAAATTACTTAAAAAACTTAAATAACTTATGGCAGAAACGTGGTTGTAGTTCCCTACACTAACAATTCAAATTCAGCAGTATGTACATTAGGCTCATTACAGATTCAGTTGCAGAGGTTAGGCAGCAGAGAGATGAGCTCCAAGGGAAGGCACCAGGCAGTTTAAATCCCCAGGAGCTAAAGCCAATCAGGGAGAGACGGAGTGCTGACTCAGCCTATAGCAGACCCAGATTCAGGCACCATTCACCAACTGAGTTCATGGCTAGCAAGCCGGGCTGGAGCTGCTTTCTCAAAGCATACCTGGATCATTGCTCTTGAGGGCAGGCTGGGGAGTGCCCTGTGGCTGGCTGTGTTCAACACCGGACAGCTAGCGCAGAAGATGGAGCCCACTCAGGGCAATCCTGGATCCTTGCTCTTGAGAGCGGGCTGGGTAGCGCCCTGTGGCGGGTGAAAAGGCAGTGTGAAAAGGCAGTGGAGAGGGCCAGAGGGATGCTGAGGTGCATAGAGAGGGGCATCACCAGTAGAAAAAAGAAGGTGGTGATGCCACTGTACAGACAATTGGTCAGGCCACATCTGGAATGCTGTGTTCAGTTTTGGAGACCGCATCTCCAGAAGGACATTGACAGGATGAGGCAGTCCAGAGAAGGGCAACAAAAATGGTGAAAGGATTGCACCAGAAGACATATGAGGAAAGACTGAAAGACCTCAATATATATACCCTAGAGGAAAGGGTTAAGAGATACTCAAGTACTTCGGGAATCAACAAGGTCCAGGAGGGCAGCATCTTTCAAAAAAAGAGATGTGCAAGAACAAGGGGTCACAATATGAGGCTGGGGGGGGACTCGGGTAATGTGAGAAAGTATTTTTTCACAGAAACGGTGGTGGAGTCATGGAACAGCCTCCCAGCTGAGGTCATAGAGGTATAAAAGTACAGTTACATAAGAACTTACCGTAACAGTAGATCTTCGAGAGGAGCTCTTGCAGCAGGTAGCACCTTTAGGACTAAGCTGTCAGGTGCCAGGACCACACAGAAAACTTCTAGCTAGCAGTATCCAGCGGGGGACCACCCTTGATGTTGGCCTGCCCCGTCACATACAGTATAAACGGGCCACTCCCCCAACACATCCTCAGTTCTCCTGCCGAAGACCCCGGCAAGTTGGATAAAATGGAGAGGTTCCTCTAGAAGAGGACATAAAGGCATCTGAGATGGAGAAGCAGCTACCAGGGGGAAGGAGGGAGGGAAATACAGTACCTGCTGCAAGAGCTCCTCTCAAAGATCTACTGTTACAGTAAGTTCTTATGTAACTGTACAATCTTACTTCAAGATTCATTCTTGCAGCAGGTAACACCTTTAGGACAGAGTCCCAAGCAGTAACAGAGGCCCCAGTCAGAAGGGTGGAGACAGAAGTCTCCCGAAGAAATTAGGACAGGAGACCCTGAATGACTGCAAGTCCAAAACCTGCTCTGCCAAACTGTAGTGCTTCACAAAGGTGTGGACAGAATTCCAAGTGACTGCTGTGCAAATGTCAGGAGTGGGCACATTTTTCAGTGAGGCAAAGGAAGCAGCCATGTCCCTGGTAGAATGACCCTTAACCGAGCCCAGTAAGGGTTTGTAGTGCTGTTTGTTGCAATTTACCATTTGGATGAAACACTGCTTAGAAACAGGAGCCCCTACCATGCAGGGGGTGAAAGAAACAAACAACTGATTGGATTTTCGAGTGGGTCGGGTGCATTCCAAGTAATAACGGAGCACCCTGTGGACATCCAAAGTATGTAGTAATGCCTCCCCACGGTTTGAGTACTTTGGGTAATACACCAGAAGGTGGATGTCCTGATTCAAAGTCAACTCTGACACCACCTTCAGAAGAAACTTAGGATTAGCTCACAAGGACAACCAAATAAGGCTCCTTATACATCAGGGCCTGAAGCTCAGAAATCCTTCAGGCAGAAGTAATGGCAACTACAAATAATGCCTTCCATGACAGAAGACACAGCTCACAACTTGTGGCAGGTTCAAAGGGAGGCAATGTGAGCTTTTCAAGAACAAATAAAAGATCCCATGGCAGGACAGGATCCCTGATGGTAAGCTTCAAGTGCAAAATGCCCAGTAGAAAGGTACGGAGAAGGTCCAGCTAGGCAATAGTTTTGGCCTCAATAGGCACATGGTAGGCCAAAATGGTAGACAAGTGCTCTTTGAGCGAAGAGTAACTGAGTCCTGCATCAGACAAAGAGAGGAGGTACTCTAATACCGAGTTCACCAGACAGGAACTTAATACTGAGTTCACCAGACAGGAGAACGAGTCCAGAAGCAAAGCGGAGGCCCAAACGCAGAACTGCTTCCATTTCATAATGTAGGTTGCCCTAGTAGAGAGTTTTCTGGCTGTTATTAGGACATCCGCTACTCTGGGTGACACCACAAATCTGGAAACTGCTAGGTCTGCAGGAGCCATGCATGGAGATGCAGAGATCTGAGATCTGGATGGACCAGGGTTCCCTGTTCCTGGGAGAGCACGCCTGAATGAAGAAGCAGAGAAACCGGAGGTTCCACAGCAAGTTGTTGTAGCACAGGGAACCAAATTTGGCGTGGCCAGAAAGGTGCCGCCAAGATCATCCCTGTGCCCTCCGACTGAAGCTTGAGGAGGACCCGTTGAAGCAAAGGGAATGGAGGGAACGCTTAAAGGAATCTCCCTGTCCAGGAGAGGGACAACAACGCGTCTCACCAGAAGACACAAGGCCCTGGATCTAGCAAGCAAAAACTGGGCAGTTTTGTGTTGGATGGGGAGGCAAACAGATCTAGTTCTGGACATTCCCATCTGTCGAAGAGAGCCTCTGCCACTGAGGGATGAAGCTCCCATTTGTGAACCCTGGACCGGGACCAACTTAGGCTGTCGGCTAGGGTGTTTTAATGCCCAGGACGTGGACTATTGATAAGTCCAAGTGATAGTCCACTGCTCATGCCCACACTCACATGGCTTCCCTGCAGAGGGGATAGAAATGAGTTCCTCCTTGCTTGTTGATGTAAAATACAACCAACATGTTGTCTGTTTGTATCAACAGTGGACCTGACAGCAAGACTGTCTGAAAGGCCTGAAGGGCATACAGAACTGCTCTCATCTCCAAAATGCTGATATGGAGATGAAGCTCATGCTGCTCCCAGAACCCTACAGAGATTAGGGAAGAAGGTTTGGTCACTGATAGCCTGGAGGAGGATGTTCCCCCGAGGGGGGGACGACCCAGAAGCAGTCGCCGATTTCTTCAGGGACTGGGAGCAGTCTTCTGCCTGGGATCTCTCCTGTTGTTAGCCCTGGTGTTTGTGTTTGCCACTCGATTTCTTCTCTTTATGAGAAGAAGAAGATGAGGCTGGAGAGGATGAAGAACTCTTGCGACGCTGGACCAGTGGCACTGAGGGTTGAGGCGCTGGATGCCACACTTTGCACCATGCTGATGACCCTGGGTAGGGAGCAACCTCAGGTGTCAGAGGGTCAGCCGGGGGGGGAGGAGGACTGAATGTCTCAGGGACTGCTCTCCTCCTCTGGGGAGGCACAACCGCGGATGTGCTGGATCCTGGCCGTGTGCTGGAGGTGGATGCAAGCCACGGTGTATTGGAAGGATCAGGGCAGGCCAACATCAGATGTGTAGTGCATGGAAGCATGCACTGCAGCACCACTGATGTCTTTGCAAGCCCACGCCATGGGGGGGACACCAGTAAAAAAAAAAAAAAAGAAAGAAAAATAGCCCCAATCCTCGGCAGTTGGCAATGGGCCCTGTGCACTGCACTGGACGGCTCCTAGGGGTGCTCCTCTGACCCTGACTCCCCGAAGGTCTTCCATGCTGTGAGGTGCACAACGTGGCCTGAATGGGTGAGAGGGTGAGGAAGTGAGCTCTGGCCCAGTGCCCAGTGCAGGGGCCACCAGGAGCAGACCAGAAAAGGGAAACCATAGGATCACCCCTGCCGAGGATGTAAGGCAGGAGAAATATGTAACAAAAATAAAATACTCTTGCGGTGAAGTGCCTTCTCCATTTCAGATAGTCTTTTAGAAAGCAGGAAGTCTTTGAGGGTTTTCTGTGGTGGAGTATGGTGCATTGGTTAAAGTCTTGGTAGTGCTTGCAGGCCTCAATGTTGTGGTCCGGGCCTAGGCAGAAAAGGCAGGCTGAATGGCCATCCTTATGGGGAATCTACTTCCCACACGCACATTTTGACTGCCGCCGCTCGATGGAAGAGGTAGGAGAAGAAGGCAACATGCAATAATTCCAAAAGGCACTATTTTTGATGAAAATAATAAAATGTGGGTAGCGTGAAAAATTGCGGTTGACAAGCTGAAGGAGTCCACAGAGGTCCAACTTGCAGGGTTAACGGCGGAAAAAGAACTGCGGATGGGTTGGAGGACTGCCCCTTTTTATACTGTACATGACGTTGGGATGGGCCGTCGATGGTGGTCCCCTGCAGGATACTGCTAACTAGAAGTTTTCTGTGGGGTCCTGGTGCCTGATGGCTTAGTCCTAAAGGTGTTACCTGCTGCAAGAGAGAATCTCAAAGTAAGATTAACTGGTGAGTCCAAGAATGCCTGGGACTGACAGAAGGCAACCCCAGTGATAGGAAAGAGAGGGTAAGCTGCTGATCATTTAGGATCTGGAGTTTAAGAAGTTAGGGAAATGGGCAGACTAGGTGGGCCAGGCAGTCCTTATCTGCAGCCAAAATCTATGTTTCTATGTCCTATTGCACTTTATTTATTAGAATTTTGGATAAATACCTTTGCGCCAATGGCTCTTTTATAAAGGTTCCACGTCCGTATACAAAGAATAGAAGTACAGTTTGTGTGAGATTAGCAGGCAAGCAGTCTGAATACGAAATTCAGTACAGGGTATACATGGTCTGAAGCTACAGGTGATATAAATAACAGAACAACATAATCAGGCATACATTTAAGAATGAAGAGTCACAACAAATGATATTTACATGAATTAAAGCTGCCAGAAGGGCACTGTCAAAGGGAAAGGTAGAGTGGAAAACCTGAGCTGCTGCCAATTGTGCCAGGTAGCGTAGGAGAGTGGGAGAGAGGGGGGGTGTAGAGGGGTAACTGGGAGGGCGGTAGAAGGAGAGGTTGGTGGGAGGCAAGGACTGGGGAACAAGTGCAACATTGGGTGGGGTGAGCAGATTAGAAAAGGGAGAGAGGAAGGGAGTTGAAGGAGGGTAAGAGAGGAAGGTGGTGGACCAGGGCTAGGGAGAGAGGCAGTGGTAGATATAAGGAGGGGAGAGGGTGGTGGCAAGCAGAAGTGGTAATAGTAGAGAGGTGCGAAGAACAGAAGAGAGTACCTGGGAGGTTAGGAGAAACGTCAGGTGGCTCTGGACACAAGCATTTGGCGTAACTTGTGTTTGAAACGGCTGAGGGTGCCCTAAGTTGTGACTCCGCTGCCCAGGAGTTAAACATCTTAGGGGCTCTACCTGCAAAAGACCACTGGCCTTGGGCAGTGCGACAGGCGGGAACAGCCAGAGAATAGTATCAGAGCTTCTTGTGTAACAGGTGGTTGGCTGGACTTAAGAGAGACTGAACCCCAGGGGGCATAAGTCCCATCAATGACTTTTTTGCTAGTAGGCAGGTTTGGAAAGTAATCCTTCCCTGAATTTGTAGCCAGTTTGACTGTTCATAGGGGTCACGAGGTATGCGTCGCGTGGACAGCACCAGTACAGTCTGCAGGCCCTATTCAGCCCTGTAAGAATTCGCCGTAGTGCTGTAGCTGTGGATGCTCCATAGATGATAAGCCCATAATCAATGATGGAGATAATAGAGTTGTGTATTGCTAGCTTAAGGGCATCAGGTGTCAGGCAGTGTCTATGTTTATAGAGAAGGCCTATATGGATATTTACAGATTTTGCTACTGAATCGATATGGCTGGAGAAGGACAGAGTAGGGTCCAGGGTTATACCAAGGTATTTGAAAGTTTGCGTCTGGTCCAGGGTCACACCTGAGCTGTTTTTGATTGCCGACTGTTGGTGTTTATGTTTGTTATGTGTGCCGTGGAACAGCATAGTCTTTGTTTTTTTGTAATTTAGCACTAGTTTCTGTGAGACGAACCAGGCCTCAACTTGCTTGAAACTTTCCTGCAGTTGTTTCTCCAAGAGGGAAGGGTCAGAATTCTTAGAGAAAATCACAGCGTCATCAGCATACAGAATAATGTTTTCATCACAGGCAGAAGGGAGATTGCTCAGGAAGATGCTGAAAAGGAGGGGTCCCAATACTGACACTTGGGGAACACCAGCCCAGACAGGTAGTTTGGAGGAGAGGAAGTCACCAATCTTAACTTGTTGTGACCGGTTGGAGAGATAACTGTTGACCCATTGTAAAGTGTCATGAGAAAGCCCTGAGTTGCCAAGTTGTTCCAGTAGTAATGGATGGTTGACTGTATCGAAGGTCTTCCGAGAGGTCTATAAAGGTGGCACCGGCAAGTTGTCCTTGGTCTAGTGCTAGATGAATGTGGTCTGTAAATTCAAGGAGGGCAGAGGTGGTGCTATGTCCTTTGCGAAAGCTGTGTTGCTGTGGGCATTGCAAGTTGTATTTCTCCAAGTACTCCACCAATTGGTTTAACGCACTGGTTAAACAGAAAAAGAAAAATGCCAGCCTTTCAAAATAAAAATCAGGTATTTTCTTTTTTTATTCATTTTGTTTTTCTGTGTGTGAATGTAGTGCTTGTGAAATGTGCTGGATTGACAACACTGGAGCCTGACGTCCTCTGGTTATCCACATGACAGGAACAGTGCCGGTGAACACAGTGCAAGCTTCCCCACACTGCTCCGCTAATATGCCTCAACCCTGCCATGGAGGTACAACCACATTGGTAACAGCATAGTTCAGACTCCATGCCCATTCAGTCTTTGGCCACTCGTGAGACTGCCAACAAGGGTGCCAATTAGTGACAGTTGTGTTGGTGGTTTTGTGATGTGGACACCTGCCCACTGGGAAATGAGCGAAGAACATCACAACTCATTTCACATAGGCCACTCAACAGCCCTCAGGTGATAATGGCTTTCGACCACAACCGACCTGTACTGGATTTGAACCCATGACCTAGAGGTGAAAGGCTACCAATCCACTGAGCAATCCAGTTCCCTAGGTATTATCTTTTGTTACAAGTAACTAGTAAAAGTAGTCCCTCCCCATCGGTCAATCATCCGTCGTTCCACACACCGAACAGATGGAATATTTGTTCGTTATGGAACACAGGAATTCAAACTTCTGTGGAATTCCTCTGGCACAATGTTCACCCCCCTTGCACACAAGAGAAGGCATTATAGCAGGTCTATTATCTATAGCAGGGTAAGCAGTAGAGATTGCCCTGGCAAGCTGCTAAGGATAGGAGGAGGATTTTTCACGGTCATTGAAGAAACACCAGGAATAAAATTTATTAATAGTACAGTACAACCCCGATTATAGAAACACAGAAATTTGCCAGCAGAAAAGGACCGATTGACCCATCCAATCTGCCCAATATCCCCCCTTGTTATCCAAACCATCCGATTGTTTGAATAATCGGGAGATCGGATAAACAGGAGTGAAGTTAACCAGAGTAGCAGTGAAAGACATGGAGCAAAAGAAAACAAAACATCTTTGTTTAGCAAACAGATTAAAAGGACTTTGTTGCTATGACTTCGGTGATTTTACTTGAAGTAGTCAGTAAAACTTGTTTGTTTCTTTACATCCTGTGACTTTCAGCAGGCTCTCTGCCACATCACTTGCAGCAGCGTGAGCTACACCGGATCGCTATCAGGTTGGCTTTCAGTGTACTGAATATACTTGCTAAACAGATCAACAGCCTCAGAGTGTGTAGTCAACTCAGGATCATCACTGATTTAGATTGTCACACGATGTTCTAATCCCACCTCTGATCCATGCCTTCCATATGCTGTCAGGCCGCACACAGTCCCATGCCTCAGCACACAATAAGCCACATCCTTAAGTGACAGTGCTTTCATTATGTCACTTAGGGCCACAGCTTGGTTTGCCTCCAACAGTACTGATTGTAAGATTTTTTTTCTATAGCCCCATTTCAAAAATGCCCTAATCATAGGGCTGTGGCCTGCTGGTGATGTCTGCAGGGAGAAACATGCATTTAATGTAACCATCTCGTCCTCACATCGATGAGCTCTGGATGAGCAAGGAGGTCGTCTATCAGCAAAATGACACACAAGGGCAGTCCTTTGCTCCTCAAGTGCCGCTAAACCTGGGGCACAAACTGATCTTGGAACCACCTGAAGAATATGCTGCTGTCCATCCAGGCATTGTGTTGAGCCTCGTATTGCAGAGACAGTGCAACCATATTAACATGTTTAAAGCAGCAAGACAGCCGAAACGTTCCAATAGAACCAGCTTATCTGTCCCTGGAGCATTGACACATCACAGAATGGTGACCCGATCTTTGGCTTTTTTGTGACCAGGTGCGTATTTCTCACCACCATGTGCCAAAGTCTGGTCAGGTAAGCAGCGCCAGAAAAGCCCGGTCTCGTCCGTGTTGTAAATTTGTTTGGGGACAAGACCTGTGGCTTCTATGATGTTTAGAAGGTTGTCAATAAAGGGCAAGATCTCCTGCTCAGCAGCGCTGAACCGCTCACCACAGACTCGAAGCTGCCGGATCCCATGACGATGCTTAAAGCAGTTGAGCCATCACTCACTGGCAGCAAAGGAGGATGTGTTTCCCAGACGTTTGTGAAACATCAGCGCCTTTTTTTTGAGAAGTGGGCCAGAAATTGGTGTCCCCTTCTCTCACTCCTGCCAGAACCACAAGTACAAAGCGGAGTCCTGCTGTTCATCTTTACAGGTGCACATAGTCTTTCAATCTTCAGCACCAGGTGCCATGTCCATAGTAAGCGCAACGTCACGCAGTTTCCCTTTTGCTGCCTTAATATCACTGATGGTGTACCTCCCCACCCTGTATTCACCTGCGAGAATGGCTACCCTTTCACCATTCTTGAGGCACTGCACGATGCGTAGCTTCTGCGCAACATTGAGAACCACCCTCTTTCTCTTGCCTGCCATCTCTCAATCTTCACAACACAAGGTGAGTTACAACATGTGACTCAGAGGTGAATCACTTGTGCTTAAGTCGATCTGTCTTAATTGTTGTCAGTGCCAGGTGCAAAGCTTGCTAATTAGGGCTAACTCATACACAGAAAGGATGTGAAAGGGAATGAACCACAATTAAAGTGAAACAACTGCAGCTACTAGACTTAAGACTTAAAGGTTAGGGACAGAGGTAATGTCCATTAGATAGGGAGTGTGGATAAGCAGGGGTCGGATAATCGGGGTTCGACTGTACTTCATTTTTTTATTTGTGTGTGTGTGTGTGTGTGTGTGTGTAAGGAGGGGATTATGAGAGGAAAGAATATATATATATATATATATATATATATATATATATATATATATATATATATTGTTTAATTTCAAGGTGTTTTAAGGGCCTTGCTGAAGATTTTCAGCAATTAAAGGTGGCCGCCATGTTTATGATGGCAGTCAAGGATGAGTGGAGTGGGTCACAAATTCTGTTTATGATTTGCCCAAATGTCAAATCCCATTGCCCGAACTTGTTTCAAACTATGCATTTTGGGGGACTAACACATTGACCTCAGAACTTATTTAGCCAATTAAGATGTAGGAAATGTTCACCCCATTTTATAATGACAGTAGAGGGAGGCTGTAACAAGACTGTGACATGGATAAAACAGCATGATAACACTTGCAGGCCAGGTGGTACAGAGTTCTGTAAAAACCTCTGCAACCACAGTGGTCGCCTTCTCCTTACATACATTATATAGAGGATAATGCATGGCCAAGAGTGTATTACCAGGCCATGTTTTGTACTGAGGGGTTCTGAGGATGTTTGCAGAAGTCAAAAGGCTTTCAAAATATCCTCAGAATCCAGAGATACAAAATGTCACCTGGTCAGGGCTAGAAATAATTTTTTTGAGATGCCTGTCCAAGGGACAGGTGGGGTGTAAATTTTGCCTGTCCGACAAAAGTTTTACCTGTCCACACTGCTGTAAGACTTTTCTTCACTGCTGTCTCAAACACTCTAAAGGACTGTGTGTATCTGTTCTGTTGACAGCAGCAGTGAGTGTGACTGCCTTCTTTAATTCAGCTGTTATTTTCCAATCCCCTCCACTAGCAGATCATAACAACAACCCTGTGCAGCTTTTTTATATTAATATAGCTAGTAAGCCTGCCAATTTGCAAGCTCCAGCAAGCAACCAACAACTCTGGAGGGCTTTACACTTTCTGATCCAGAATACAGATGCCGAGACTTTAATCCCCCTCCTCACTGTTTGACAGTCTCCGTATGGTCAGGTTCTTTTTGTATTCAATTTCAGTGCCCCCTCCACTTGCAGAACACAAGAGAGAGCCTGTGGGGCAGATGTTGTGTACACATTTATTTGGCTGAGGCAAAGGCTTTCTGCCTCAAAAAACGATGGAAGTCTGTTTGCAGCAGCTTAGACAGAATATATTCCGTCCCCTTCCTCTCCCCTTGAGAGTGCCTGCTTTGTTGTATTTGTTCCTTTTTATTAATTAGTCTCTCTCCACTCCCCTGTACATACAGAGAGCCCACAACACTTAAGGCAAGCCTGCCTTAACTGATTTTGATAGTACAGTCAAGAGCACTGAGAAGAGCAACAGCCTGCCTGTGTTACTGTCTTATTTTACATATTTAATTTCTTTCATTTTTACAGTTGGCTTCAAATATCCTAGGATAGGCTTCTGCACACTAAATGGAGAGATGCTTCTTTTTAAATTAAAACACAACATAGTAACTGTTTAGTGCCTTGTCTGTGCTATCCTCTCCCAACCACTTACAGAGATCCAACACCACAGAGTCCTCAACGCAGACCTGCCTGCCTACCCCTTTTTAATCTCCAGAAGCCCAGAAAATGTTTTTTTGAATGTAGTGGTGAATAATATTTTTGAATAGTATGCAGCCAGTAAATGCCGTTGAAGAACTTACTCTCCTCCTACTCCACGACGTCTGAATGATTCAAAGGACAGATTGAAAATGAGGAGAGGGAGCTAGTGCATGGCAACCGCGCATGTGCAGTGACAGTCTGCGCATGCACGGTTGCCGTAATCTACCATTACTGGGAGATTCTTCCCGCCCGTCACCACTCATCTACTTTTGTGCTGCTCAGGGTCTACATAGAGAGGTCAGGTGACACACAGTTGTAGCAGTCACCAGACCCATGGAGGAAAGGATGGGCTGAGCTGCACTTTTCAGAAGGGTGGAGCTACGCATGACAGCAGGACGTCAGGATTCCTCAGGCTCTGTTCCACAGCCAGCCAACTGATTCTACTGGGTCCTAGTGCACAAATGAAAGGTAAAATGAAATGGACAAACTGCCTGTCCAAGGGACAGGCGAACTTAAAAAAAACAGCTGTCCCAAATGAAAACCGATTGTCTGGGACGGGTGGACAGCTGGTTATTTCGAGCCCTGCACCTGGTAGTACACTCCTGACCATGCATCTGTTCTTTGATATATGGGACAGTGATTTTTTGACATTGCCATTATTTTAGTTAAAAATATTTTCTTCTAAAAGGGATAAAAAGTTAAGCCGGCCCAGTGGCGTGGCGGGCTGAGGCAGCATGCCTTACCTCCTGCCACGCCGGCGACCCGTGTTCGCGGTGCGAGCGGGCCTTCGGGGTTCGGCTGGGGAGGGAGAGGATCAAACATCTGGAAGATAGTTCTCCTCTCCCAGGGATGGAGTCTGCTGCATGCCCGACTCCTAGTGGAGGCTGAGGGTCGACACCAGTGGTTCACACCTAGGGGGTGGTTACAGGGCAGTCGCCTGATGTGTTGTGTGTGGGAGTGCACGCGGCTCGGTCATTGGCAGCATTGCATGTCGCTGTGCCACTGGGGGGTTGAGAGAAAAATGGAAAATGGCCCCTCAGACTGATGACTGCCTGATGCCGCAGGCCCCGCTCCTGCGATAGCAGCAGCCCCTCGCACCGGATCCGAACCGGCGGGTTGAGGGATACCCGCCGCCCCGCAGTGGGGGGCAAGCCATTGGGGAAAGTGAGAGGACAATGCTGCAAGCGGGAGACGGAGCTGGGCGCCTTGGCAAAAGGAAGCTCCATAGGGGATAGGTAGGAGAAAAATAGATTAACAGAAAAAAAAAAAAGGGATAAAAAGTTGAGTGGTGCCAAGATGGGAGTGAGAGCTAGGACAACCTGAATAAAACTGACTGCTAAATGTTCTGTGAGAGGGCCAGCCCATGGCTGTAGCAGTAGGTCTACCACTCACAACGTCGGTGACACATGTTCGAGAATAAACACGGGTTGTCAGGGGCCACCTGGGGAGGGAGGCCCGAGTGTCCCAGGGACAGATCTAGTTCCTCAATGTAGGAGGATCCTGCTTCTGTCCACTTGACTACCACCTAGCAGAGGCCAGGTGGTAGCACTGGTGAGAGCAGTGTCGGGGCAGAGCTATCGGTGGACACTGACATGCAGACATGCTGTGTGCGCTTGTTTGCTTGCATCATTGCACGCCAATGCCCTGGGGAGGAAACATCAGGCGAAAACTGCCCCAGCCTTATCTGGCACCTCCCCCACAGGCACTGCACAGCGACGTGGCAGGCCACTCACAACAATGTCGTCTTTGGCAAGTAGTGGATAACTGGTAAGTCCAACGAGAAGGTAGCCTATGGGGATGGGGTACTGCAGGGACCAGGGGATGTCAGGAGGTTTACGGGGCTGGGGAACCAGGGGATGTCAAGTTGTCTATGGGGCCAGGGTGCCATGGGAACCAGGGGATATCAGGAGGTTATCTATGAGGCGGGGTACCGCAGGGACCAGAGGACGTCAGGAGGTTGTCTACAGGGCTGAGGTGCCATGGGAACCAGGGGAGATCAGGAGGTTGTCTATGGGGCTGGGGGGTACAGGGATCAGGGGATGTCAGGAGGTTATGCACAGGACTGGGGGAGCCACATTGATCAGGGGATGTCAGGAGGTTGTGCACGGGATTGGGGGTGCCACAGGGACATGGGGATGTCAGGAGGTCGTCTACAGGGCTGGGGGTGCCATGGGGACCAGGTGATGCCAGGAGGTTGTCTGCAGGGCTGGGATGCTACAGGAACCAGGGGATGTCAGGAGATTGTCTACAGGGTTGGGGTGCCACAAGGACCAGACTATGTCAGGAGATTGTCTATAGGGTTAGGGGTGAAATGGGAACCAGGGGATATCAGAAGGCTGTCTGCTGGGCTGGGGTTGCCACAGGGACCAGGGGATGTCAGAAGAGAAACAAAGGAGGGGACATATTTAGAAGTCAGTCCAACTTTCTGGAACACTCATTTCATAGGTATCAACTTGGTTCAGAGAGACTCCTTTTAGGAATGATTATAAATATTATTGGCAAAATAATTTTTTTCAGAAAACACATTTCTTGACTGCCATGCCTGCATATTTGGAATGCATTAAAAATGTATTCTATTTGGAAGTTACCGACTTCCTCCTCCAGAATTTTGGAAGTTTTATCTTATTTTTGGGAAGTCAAATACTTCCAAAATGCAGTTAATGGAAGCATTGGTTATAAGTGTTTATTCTCAAGTCCACTATGTGCAGAGCCACTCAGCCTCACTTCACAGTTCTCTCCCATAAAGAACTCGAGAATGTACTCTTATAACTGTAAGAGACACAGAACTGTACCTAAAGACATCTATTAGATAGAGGGAGGTGGGAAGACTTCCAGACAGAGGCTGCAGCAGATACTCCTGTATATCTACATGCTCCCCCACCCACACACTTCAATTTGTGCTTCACAAACAATACAAATAAATAGTAATCTTGAAACACAGAACTGTATTACAGCATACACAGAACAGTATCTGCCATATATCTGACACCCGCCTACCAAGAAACATTTTCCATTAAGACTGTTACTTAACAGCCGTTCTTCATTTCATAATGACAAGCCAACAACAGCCTTGGGTAACCTGACTTGATCTCACTGCATACCAGCTGTCACTGGTGACACCTTCTTGCCTTGACATCAGGGTCTGTCTGTGGACTAATGCTTCCTTTGAGTTTCTTCTCTTCTTGTTTGAAGTTCAGCCTCTGTTTGACTTTACATGTTGCCCAGTTCTTGCGTCCTTGTCCCATGCTGCTTTTCTGTTAACTTGCACTGTGTTTGAGGGCTTGGTTATCCACTGTGGCTGCTCTGTGGTGTTGCTAACATGGAAAAGCCTGAAGAGATACGCAAGCCCTTCATGGTCACATGCCATTCCTGACTGTTCTGTACCCACAGCATCGCTGCTGCTGATGTAATGCACCAAGCATGGCACAGTCCATGGGAAACCCCCTATGTAGTAGTGTACAGCCCCTGCGGGTTGTTGGTTCAGGAAGCAAGATGCCATTATTTTACACTGCCACCAGGCTGCTGTAGACATTTTTAGTGGCTCCTCAGTTCTTGCCTCACTGAGCAATGGGTGGGATTCACATTCAGAATAAAAGAAATGCACAGTGACACTACCCAGAGAGATTTAAGCAGGCCTGATGATGTGACATTACCCCCTCCCGAGATGCTGTACCAGCCCACCTCCACACTGTGGTCACACCTAGAGACCACAAACAAACAGTCCCCCCCCCCATAGCATGCTCAGTGATATGTCACTGAATTAGAGCAGGTTTAAACACCAAGAAATACAACTTATATCAAAAAGTGGCCCTGAAAGGGAAAATCGTTAGTGCACAACAGGCAATGTAGCCCCTTTTAGGCACCCTCCTAGGAGGGGTTGTTCTATCTCTTTCATTTTGTGACCACAGATAGGCAAGCCCTTAAAAGGCACGGCTTGGAGCTGGTACTTGGCTGCCACTAACAAGGTCCACAACAGCACGCCCCCACCCCACATGCCAGTACACATGCTGTTTGATCTTTCTGTACTGGATACCACTACCCTCTCCTGCCTTGTACTAGTACTTATGACTTTAAATATGGAGGCCCCCCCCCAGTTCTCATGAGTACCCAGGTGTTGGAGGCTGCTACCCTCTCCTGCCTGGTACTAGGACTTATGACTAAGTATGGAGCACTTTTCTACACACACACACACACAGTTCCCATGGATACCCAGGTGTTGGAATGTAGCAGGCCCATTGTCGTTGCCGTGGGTTGGCCAGCAATATTACACTTTAACCAAATGGAGCAATGTGCTCACAGTAACAATCCCCCAAATGTCATGCAACTGCTTGAATGGCTGAAATGACCCTTGCAATGTGCGGCATTTGTATTCTGTCCAGATGGCCAACTTACAACAAACTGGCTAACAAACTAGCACAAATGGGGTTCTTCCTGAAGCAGGACCACCCTGCAGTGTACTCATGGTTCATCTGACCAACAAGCTTCTCCTGCCTCTGCAGACCTCTGGATCTCTGCTCTCTCAGAGTGTCTTTTAACTCTGCATGGCTCTCTCTTTGTCTCTCTCTCTCTCTCTCTCTCTGGCTGGCTGGTGTGGTGGCTCTCAGCTTTCTCCTGGAAGTTCGGCTGACTCTCTCTCTCGCTCCCTCAGCTGCTGAGGTCCAGGCTTCCAGACTCTCACAGTAGCAGCCTAATACCTGACTGAAGAACCGCTATGGGACATGAAGCAGCAGCTCAGTATTTCCACTTCATACTCTGTGCTGTCTCAGCATAATCTGTTGCTGGTTAGCACGTGATTGTCTCTCCTTCTCCAGAACAGGACTTAGCAGCAACTTAGTTTGTCTCTCAGATGCGCAGTCTGGAATGGCACAGCTTGAGCTCTTCTTGGGCAGCAGGTTCAGTTCACTTAAGAGATCTCTGGTAGATCTGCCAGCCTTCAGTATAGGCCCCCTGCTATAGCAAATGTCTGGAGTCAGCTCCCATTAGTCCAGATGGCTGTCACTGAGAAGACTTGACAGTTTATAGGTCCTTTAAAAGACCACCAGAATCCAGGGTCCATTCTCACCCAGAGGCCTCCAGAAGCTTGCTTCAGACTTCCAGCCTCTTGACTGGACAGGAGGCGGCAAAAAACCATGGCTCTCACTGGTTGCTGCAAGCTCCCTGACATTCCTCCATCCTTAAAGTGTGGGTCCGGGGAACAGAGGAGGAGTTTGGGGGGGGGTGGTTACACATTCCCTGGCTAAAGAAATTGTTGCCCTCAGTTATTAGCTGCAAATGCCCAACAGTCCAGCCTAAAGTGAAACACACTTCATAGTGGCTAGTCTAGAACTGGGTGGACTTCTATCTAGCCACAAATGTCAATGAAGCGGCCACTATTTTTACTGACACCCTAAGAAGTATCATCAATAAACACATCCCTATGAAAAGATGTGGAACCAGGAAGCACTCTTGCCCATGGTTCAATGCTGACCTGAAAATTGCCCTAAACAAATGGGACCAATTATTTATTTATTTTCATTTAGCTTTTGTTAACCGGGTAACATAGAAACATAGAAGTTGACGGCAGATAAGGACCGCAAGGCCCATCCAGTCTGCCCATTTCTTTTTCTACCTTATAAATGTGCCCGTGCACTAGCCATAAAATGACTATTTTCAGGCACGACCTGGGAGAGTACAGACATGTAGAACATACAGGGTAACCACTCATAAGTGCTTTACATACATTGAGTTAAGAGGATACAGTACATAAGAACATACAGAGTAAAGAATTCATAAGTGCCTAACTACAATGTGTGGAGAAGACATAGTACATCAGACTATCAAGTGACAAAATCATATGAACAGTATAGACTGCAAAAAATCAGAGAAGTAAAACAAAAGGAGAATAGCCAGGGAATACAGTGGGGTAAGCAAGGCAGTAGGGTCAACAAGTCAGGAAGAGGGAGCAGACCAAGAATTATGAGTATATGTATGTGGATAGGGGAAGATGACTGCTGGGCTAGATTATGGACGAGCAGAGAAAGGGAGCTGAGACAGGCTGTGGCAGTAAATGAGTTATGGGGAAGTCAAGATACTATTGTTGCCGAAAACACCGGTCGTCAGGTAGGGTCAAAGCAGGAACAGACATCTGCAAGCAGCAGATTAAGGCGCAAATCTCTTTCAAAGCATATGTGTGAGTTGGAAAGTCTAATGTCAAGGGGCAGGGTATTCCACAGCTGAGGACCAGAATGCTCAAATACAGCAGTTCCCTTCCTAGTAAGAAACCTAGGAATATTCAATAAAGATTTATCAGCTAATCGTAGACCATGCAATATGGCTTGGGGAACAAACAAAGTCACAAGAGACCTAGGGGTCTGATTCCGAATGACTGAATCAATAAGTGAGCCAAGGTAGTATTTCCTGCTAGCAGAGGGAGAGAGCCAACCAAGAAGGCCACAGCAAGATGGACCAAACACCCTTCAGACTGGGTGGCTTTTAGGGCTAGCTGGAACGAATGCACCAAACTGGTTAGATCTACTAAGTCAAACTACTACTTATCGGCCTTCGAATCAGCAAAGGGTAATCCCGCTAAATTTTGGGGGATTATAAAGTCAGCGGAGGGTAATAAATCATCCTCTATGCTATCTGACAAGATTACCCATCAGGGTGTGACATTAACCATAAGTCAGAAATCTTGGATAGCTTCAATGTTCACTTCACCACTGCAGGCCTAGCTTTCAACAACTCTAAAGCCGCTACCTTAAAATCTAGCCTACCTCTCCCAACCCCTCCACCAACTGACAATATTTTCACTTTTTCCCCGTTCCAGTATAAGCAAGTAGAAGACCTGCTTCTGCACCCAGACACAAAGAAAGGAGCTGGTTCTGATGGAATAGGACCTTTTTTCCTCAAATCTGGGTTTCTTTACTTAACTGCTCCCATCCTACACTTGTTCAATTTGTCAATTACCACCCTTGTTGAACCCAAGACCTGGAAAATAGCACATGTATTTTCCTTATTCAAATCAGAAGACCCAATGGATTTGAACAACTAACAACCAGTTTCCCTACTACCCTTACTCTCTAAACTTTTAGAAAAGCCAGTAAATGCTCTAAAGATTACCTTGATAGGTCAAATTTAGTGAATCCATCTCAGTCTGGCTTCAGGCCAGCTCACAGAACAACTACTGCCCTGGCCATGGTCTCAGATGATTGGCTCCTTGCCATGGATAAAAAGCAGATCTCAGGAGCGGTTTCTCTGGACCTTGGTAAAGCATTCAGCACAGTCGAACATGATTTATTACTAGACAAGCTACTTTTTGTGGCATAACTGGCCCGGTGCATAGATGGTTCACTAGCTACCCGTCAAGAAGAATGCAGCAAGTAAAGGCAGAAGGCTCACTCTTCCCACTCCTTCCTCTCACAAACGGGCGTACTGCAAGGCTTGATTCGCGGACCTCTTCTGTTCATGGTCTATATACGTTTCATAAGTGCAAATGTGAACAAAGCAAAAATTCACCTATTCGCAGACGACACTGTCCTCTATACCTCCAAATCCTCGTCGAATGAAGTTTGTGCGGAACTTCAGGCCGAATTTGACCTCCTTCAGCATAATTTGTTACAGGCTAGCCTTCTGAATGCTAAAAAAGCTAAGGTCATGCATTTCCACTCTATCTTACCTCTTTCCTAAAACATCTCCCCTTATGGCCTCCCATCAAAACTCTTCTTGGTGACAACCAAGAAGTTGCCGACAAATTTAAGTACCCGGGGTGTTTGTTGGACCACCACCTGTCTTTGCTCATATTGAATCTCTTGCAAAAAAGTTGAAGCAAAGACTCAGCTTCTTCTTTAGGAACAAATCCCCATTCTCAGTTGAAGCCAGATTGAGATTGGTACAGACCACGTTCATCCCATTACTGGACTACACAGATGTGATATATGGCTGATGCTCAGGTAAGCCACTGCACTCACGTGACATACTCTACCATAGGGCAATACGCTTAGTCACAAATGCCCACCCTCGCACCCAGCTGTTGGTTAACTAGGATCTGCAGCTTATCTGTTAGGTAGGAAAATGGGCAGACTAGGTGGGCCAAGCGGTCTTTATCTGCCGTCAAATTCTATGTTTCTATGTTTCATCATTGCGATTTATACGATTCTTTGGGCTGGGTGTCTCTGTCAACTAGACGGTTTTCGCACTCTCTCTCATATGGCTTTATAAAGCCCTTCTGCAAAAACTTCCATCATACACATCAGGTCTTTTCCATCGCTCTGTTTCCCACTATCCACTATGGAGTGGCTCCTATGTCATGTTGGATGTCCTTCTTGCTCCCACTTTGGCAAAATGGCCATCAGCCATGCGCTCCCTGATGCTTGGAACAAAGCTCAACCTACCCTCAAATTGCAAAATTTGGTACCTCTAAATATCTTCAACAGCAAATTACATAACTCCTGCACATGCCTCCCCCATTGATGACCCAGCCCTTACATCCTACTAGCTCCTCTCTCCTCTGAGTCTGTCCGTTGTAGTAAATTGTCTACCGGAGAGGTGGTCCTCACCTCACTCCTTCTGTGCTCTCATCCCTGCTTCACCTCATTCCTTCTGTGCCCTCACCCCTGCTTTCCAACCATCCCATTCCTTCTGTACTTCACCCTTGTTCTCCCTCTTTCACCCACCTGTCCCACGCCCCATCCCTGTGAGATATGGGCTGGCAGTATAGCCTAGAGGTTAGAGTAATGAGCTGTGAACGAGCTTGGTACATCCAGCAGACCAGACCTTAGTTTGATTCTCACAACCTCCACTTGCATACTGTGTGACTCTGTGCAAGTCATTTAACCGCCCAGTGCTCCCAGGTCACCCCTGAAAACAGGCAGTTGTGCCTAGTGGGCCTTACCCGGTTACCAAAGACTAAAATAAACGAATTAAAAAAATATATATTCTACTGCTGGAATGCTTCCACTATTATAGAGTAAGTGATTCAATTGCAAATATCATTGCCTGTACTTAATGGTCACTGCACTTGTATCTGAATTTAATGACTGTATATATTGTACAAATGTTGCAATTTTCCTTATTGTACCATTTTCCATGTTGCTCCTCGTCCTCTGTATTATATGCACTGTGTCTCTTGATTGCTTACAATGTTATTATCCATCTCTGCACTGTAATTCTTCATCCTGTTTATTGTTGTACCCAATGTATGCTGTATGCACCTTAAATGTCCTCTCAGGACCTCCTTGTAAATGAGTTTGCTCAATGGAGTTTTCCTGCTTCACATTCATTAGGCCTCTTTCTGTCTAGACAAATGACTTCCTAACTAACCACATTAGTAAATATAACCACAATCATGTCTGTATTCCGCTTTCACTGGGTACCTGTATACTGAATACAAGCAATGGACCTGGGTGTCACATATTAAGGGGATACGTGAAGGGCAGTCATTCGATAGAAGAATAATCAGCATTTATATAGCGCTTTTCATACACAGTATCCCAAAGCGCTTTACAAGCAATGCTAGACTGGTAGTGAAGTGACTGAATGTGTGGTGGCGGCCATATCGCACATTATCACCCACACACAGCCTGGATAATTGCATGAACTGGTTTATGGGAAGGGTAATGTTGGCCAGGACACCGGGAATGCTCCCTGCGAAGAGTGCCCTGGGTTCTTTTACTTCCACCTGGACACCCACCAGGACAACACCAGGATGGGCAGAACGGACCTTAGTTTAACGTCTCATCCGAAGGACGACACACCCCAGCAGTACAGCACCCCCCCAATACTGCACTCGGATGCCAGCAATTTTTAGGTGCAAGTCCAATCCCAGTGTGGGACGAGAACCCATTACCTTCTGGTCCAGAGGCAGATGTGCTACCAACTGAGCCACACTGACACCTAATAGTAGATATATCAGTATGAGTGGTAAGTGAGCTTGGGGTTATCATGCGTGACTCTGCTTGATTAAACACCAAGCTCACTTACCATGAGCGTCGATATATCTGCTATCGAATGACTGCCCATCATGTATCCCTTTTATACAATAGGGGCATTTTTTTTGGTATGGTTTGTTTTTAAAGAATGTATGTGGTACCTGTGTTTTTTTTCTGTTGCCGTTCATTCCAGGTGTTCAGCTGCTCAGACGTCTGAAGTAGAGAGGATACTGATATTTTCTGCTGATGTGTACACAGCATAAATATCTGGTAGCTTTTCTCACTGTGTACACGTCAGTATGCGGTGAGAATACGACTATTTACGTAGGGGCATATCAGTTTACCCCTACTGTATAAATCCCCCTATGAACTATGTGGAGAGGGATATCAGTGAAGGCATCTTAAACATCGTAACAGAGTTTTAGAACCGGCTTATCTGGGCAGGAAGAATGTCTCACAAGGAAACAGTCTCTTCAGCATCCGAGGTCTCAGCCTCTTCAGAACCCAGTCAAGGGTCTTCATAGGACATCAGTGGTTCTTCTTTGGGCTCCTGAGACTTAGTAGCCTCTTTCACCAGTAGCTCTTCTTCGTGGGTATGGGGCTGAATGTCCATTGCACATCGGAATTTGGTCTCAGATTCACACTACTCCCACTTGGATGACTGTCTGGCCCAGGCATATCATCCAGGAATAAACTGGGGATGTCTCTGAAGGAGTGGTAGCAAGTCTGCAGCCCATCTTCAGACTGCTTTCCATTAGTAAGTTTTGAAGTAAATGGTTTTGCAGTGGCTCCACAGTCTCTGGTAGGCTCAGGTCATGCCTCCCCCCCGTGTGGTTTGAGCACCATATCATCCATAATCAGCAATTAATGGTTCCAGTGCAAGATTTTACTTGTACCAGGTTCTCCCTCTGGGTTTATCCAGCACACAGGCTGCTTCTGGAGTTGCTCTGATTTTATTAAGGGTGCTACCCCAACCATCAGCCAGTCTGTTTTTCCCAGGCAAGGCAAGGTTCAGCACAAGTACCCAGTCCCCTGTGTAAAGATCACTGACTGAGGTCTTATCAAACTTCGTTAGTCAAATTTCCATTTCCCATCATCTCCAAGGCCAAGCCACAGGTGGTATCCAGCTGATCCCTGCACATGTGTACATACTGTGGCCAGGCGTGCCTCATTTGCATATATTTAGCACAATCGTCCTATCCACTGAGTGCCACACAATGAAGGCCATCGAATATGACCCTCCCCTGCCCCATTCAGATATGCTGTCATTGATGCTATTCATGTTAGTGCTGTACTAACTTTCTGAATATTAGGGCTCAGCATACCTCTCAACCTCTTGCCTCATGAATCAGGGACAAGGCTTACAAAAATCAGGGACAAAGACCCCAAATCAGGGACACATCTTAAAAACTGGTACTGTTCACTCAGAAAGTTGACAGAATAAAGGGATTTGTGTTAAGATGCATTTTCTGAAGAAGAACAAGTATGTTACTTTAATGTTTGACATTATTTTCTGCTTTTAATCCCCACTATTCTGTCACAAAAACACAAATTTTACGAGGGACAGCGGAAAATTTTGAGGCCAAATCAGGGACGTCCCTGAAAATCAGGGACACTTGAGAGGTATGGGGCTCAGCCGCTCAGGTACAGTGACTTGTACCTGCAAATTCCTCAGTTTCACACCAACACTCCGTTAAAGTGCTCCTACTGCATGAAATGTGCACCTTATTGCCTGAACTCGCTGAATAACTTACGCACTTGAAAGCAGAGCTGAAATCCTAGCTGTCCTAAACACTGAACTGTGACTGTAGCCTATGAATATTCTATGTAATTTGTTAGTATTGTTATCTATTGTATTGGCTGAATGCATATTCCAGTGAGACAAAGGATGGAGGTCGCAGAGTACCACATCCAGCAGACTCTGTAGAAAATACAGGCTGTCTGCTGGCAATTTCATAGGTCTGTAACCCAGTTAAAATAAACCTATCCAAATCAATGTTATACTTTTTTTTTTATGGGGAATTCTCTGGTCATGTTGGAGTCCTACTGAATAGTGTGGCAGTCTACACCCCCCCATCTGATCCAACTTAGAGACTCCTACGCTGTTTTGGAGGAGCAGGAGAGCCCCATAAGGACACCAGAGGTTGAGACCAAGGAGGATGAGCGGGTCCTCTGAAATGGAGCCCAAGGGAAGGGGGGGGGGATAGAGGACCCCAAAGGAAGAGAAAGCTACTCCTGATGGTGGACTCAATAGTTTGGGGAGTGAAACTATGGACAAGTAGCGGGGAGAATGCGGTCAAGTGCCTTCCAGGAGGCACAGCTCAGAGGGATGGGGAGCAAATCCAGAGAATTGCAAGGGCGATAGTAAAGAGGGCAGAGTTGGATGTCATTGTCCACCTGGGAATAAATGACTTGGCAGGGGATAAGGCAGAGTTAGGCAGAATACAGGAAGAGTTCAAGGAGTTGGGGAGAAGCCTAAAGCAGGTAGCAAGCTCAGTGCCCTCAGAGATACTGCCTGACCACAGCAGTAGGGAAGCTAGGACACTCAGCATCCAGAAGTTCAACTCACAGTTAAAGGAATTGTGTGTGGGGGTGGAGGGGTTGACTTCTTGGGGGACTGGGGCCCCACCTGGAGGGATGTGGGCTTGTACAAAGGTGACTGCCTGCATCCATCCATGGAGGAGACAATGGTCCTTAGGGAAAAGTTTAAGTGCTTCACTGGCAAGCATTTAAACTAGCTGGGGGGGAGGAAGGATAGGAGACATAAATATGCTGCCTCCCCCCAACCCGAGCACAGGAACTACAGGGGAACTCAAGAAGAGAATAGAACAGAGGCCTCACGTCAGCACAAAGACAAGAAACTGGAAAGGTCTGACAAGGATTGGGATCAGAAAAGGGAGAGGCATAAGATAGCAAAGCAGGAGAGGAGCTCCACATCCTGGAGAGCCACGTGTGCAAATGTCTGAAGTCTGAGTACCAAGATAGGTGACCTCAAGTTTACCATGGCAGAATCTGGCCTGGACATTGTAGCCATCACAGAGACCTAGTGTAATGAAAACCAGAGCTGGGAAGGGGGCATACCAGGTTAAAATCTATTCAGGAGGGACAGAGTAGGCAAGAAGAAGGTAGGAGTGGATCTTTATGCAAGGGGAAATATAAAGGCCACAGAAATTCAAGGGGAACTGGGAGGAAGCAAATTCTGTGGGTTACACTAGAAAGGATTAAAGGATAACCTAAACAACATTTTGACAACAAACTATTCAAAACTCTGATTCCGCAGGTGACTAGTGGAAAGGCTGCTGTATTCATTAATGCTAAAACTACATTTATATAATTTACCTAAATGTGGTTCCAGAGCATTTGAAAATTGTAAAATCAGCCTTCCAATTTCAAAAAAACTGTCTTACCTACTTCCTAAAATGGCCACCAAATGTGTTATGTTATGACATCATTGCAGCCAAAGTCAGAAAGATATATGACTCTCTATAGTGCTAACCAGTTCCTTTTTCCCTTTGTATAGAATTGTTTCACCCAAATAGCCAAAACCATGTGCATTATTTTGTATAATGCACATGTTAGGCTATGGTTCTGTTCATTTTGTTTACTTTAGCATGCTGAAAACAAGTTTTAATCCAACCGCCTTTCTCTGTGACAAACCACAGTGCAATACAAATCTTGAATAACCTGGTGGTCTAGTGGTTATGGCAGATCCAGGATGCTACAATGGGGGTGCTGGGTGGTGTGCATACTTATTAAGCACTTTTGAACATTTTTATTAAACCTTTATATTTTCTGCTATTATTCTTTTCCAGTATGTTTTTGACAGACCCTACAAATGTAATCCGTAGTTTGAATATAAACATCTGTACAATCAATAAATTAAACTTCTTCAACAAAGTGAAATGCAGCAGCGCAGCAAGTACGTTACAATGGTGGGGGTTGCAGCCACACCCTTCACCACCCCTTAAGATCCACCACTTTTTTGCAGCAAAGTTCTTGTGCAGTCCAATGTTAGAGTTCATACTTTCTCGAAAATCAAATATATGCTTGTCTTCTTTTTCCATAGGAAAAAAGAAGAATCAACATTTATATAGTGGTTTTCATATACACTGTATCCCAAAGTGCTTTACAAGCAACACTAGACTGGTAGTGAATTGACTGAATGTGTAGTGGCAGCCATTTCATGCATTAATATCCACACACAGCCTTGGACAATTGCATGAACTGGTTTTATAGGAAGGGGAATGTTGGCCAGGACAACAGGGTTAGGTAGTGATCATGGTGCTGGCAGCCCCACATCTTATTTCTCACAGTAATCTGCTCATATTTCTCTCCTTCTGCCTCCCCCCTTCCCTGAATATAGCAGTACCTTGCAAGAGTTGCCTTCTCAGTCCCCCTGATATTCATTCTTCACTATTCCTCCTCACACCAAAAACTGATGAGCTCATCACCCTTCTGCACCATGAGTGCAAGTAGTACAGACCCTGTTTTTTTTTCGTTTTTTTTTGACATATCAAATATAAACCTATCTTTCCAGTAAGTCAGGCTGATAGCAGCAGGGAACAAGGGGAATGAGGGGCTTTCCTATCCTTAAAAGATCTAGGCTACCTTTGATTACGCACTATTAAATGATGGGTGTGCACATCATTATGCATGTCATTTAATAGTGCCTAATCATAGCTGGTTTAGATCTTACATGGGTAGGAAAGCCTATGTTTCCACTTGCGCCATGCTGCTATCAGCCTGGCTTACCAGAAGATAATGTGTATTATTAATATGTAAAAATAACACAGGAGACTGTACTAAACACATTCATGATGCAGAAGGGCAGTGAACACACCAGTTTTTGGTGTGGGGAGCAGGTAAGAAGAATGAATGCCAGAGAGGGACTGAAGAGGCTATTTCAGCAGGGTACAGCTATATTCAAGTTAGTTGAAGACAGGAAGGAGGACGTTGAGCAGATCACTGTGAGATCTGAAATGGGCTGCCAGCATCGTGATCACTACCTGACTGTGGATGCGAGTAGCTAGCAATAACAAATACTCAGAGTGGCAGGGCTGCACCTAAACTGTTACTTGAATTCAGTGTAGGAAGATTACCCTCGGGGTGTGGGGGGTGTTGACATTTGTTAGGACAATATTGAGGGAGTTGTGTATAGCTCATTCAAGATTTGGAAGGGTGGTAGCTAGCCAACTCGCATTGTGGAGTAGAGCACAGAAAAGTACTGGAGAAGAATTGCTGGGAACTGTTCTGCAGATCACAGATAAAGGAGTAGACTGACACTGGAAGTCGGGTGGATTCGCTCAAGGTATTAGTATGCCTCTCCTGCTAATAATATTGTTATCCATTGTAAGTGCAGCCCTTATGAGGGCATGAACAGCATTTTTTTCCCAGTAGGTCATGATACTTATTGCTTGGCCCTCCAGGAGGATCTAGTTGTTGGTTAATGAGGCGGGAAAAAAACACAACGGGAACTGTACATACTACTTTCACTGTGCAGAAGGGTGGTGATCCACTCAATGTTTACTGTGGGAGCAGAAGTCAAACACTGAGAAAGTGGACTGGAAAGTGATTTGGGAGGCATTTTTTAACAGTGCCAGCTGGTGATGTGTATCGGTATAGGTGTGCACAACTCTGTGAGGTACAAGATTATAATCTGATGTGGGATAATTCTCTTCATGAGACCGCAAGCTCAAATGCTGCCCCATGCAGTACTAAGGATAGAATATGTATGGCGGGGTGTTCAACAGAAGGCAGGCTAGGTGTAGGGGGTTTACATGGAAAGGGAAAGCCTTATTTGTGGATTAACAAGAGAGCATGAGCTTTTTAATTGAACCAGACCAGTACTTCGCTGTGTGACCCTCAGCAAGTCACTAAACTTCCTTGTGTTCCCAGGCCACACCTGTAAACAAGCTTTCAGCTTAGTGTCTCTCTTCTGGTTAACAAAAAACAAAATTCAGGGCATCATATAACCACTAGATCATTTGGTATTTGAAGCGTTGTACTGTACTGTGGTTTAAGTAAACAAAATCATAGCCTAACATGAGTACTGATCAAAATTAACACATGGTGTTGATCATTCTGGTACAACAATTCAAAACAAAGAGGGAAAGAAGAACTAGTTAGCACTGTAGGAATATATGTGGGTCTCTGGCTCTGATGTCATCATGACTCGTCACTTAACACACTTGGCAGACATCTGAGGGAGAAACCAAGGCTGTTTTTTGAAAGTAAAAGGCTGTTTACATTTTTCAAAAGCTATGAAACTGCATTTATATTACTTACATAAATGCAGTTTTAGCATAAATGTAAACAGTAGCCTTTACTTTACCTCACAATGAAGCGAGATTTTGGAGTTTGCTGTTTTAAAAAAAACTGCTTGTTTAGGTACCCTCTAAGGGACCAGCCATCTTCACAGGGGTAATATACAGACCACCTGCTCAGGGGGAGGAGGTAGATAAGGAGATGATGCAAAAGCGAACAAAATGCTATGGTACATAGCGAGGGGGTTTTCATCCAGGCAGAGGTGATCTTGCCCCTCTACAGGTTGCTGGTAAGGCCACACCCAAGAGTACTGTGTGCAGTTTTGGAGGCCATACCTAAAACATGATATCAGGCTACTGGAAGGGGGTACGCAGAGGAGGGCAACAAAGATGATATGTGGAATGGAGGGGAGAGACTATGACAGCTGGCTGGGAGACCTGAATATGTACACCCTGGAGGATAGAAGGGAGGGGGGGAAGACATGAGAGAGACATTCAAGTATCTGAGGGGAATCAATAAGGATGGGGCAGATGGGGTCTTTAGGTTAAGGAGGGGGAGGGTCACTACGGGGCACGGGCTAAGAATAGAGAGGGGAAGATTCAAGAAGGAAATGAGAAGACACTATTTCACAGAGAGGGTGGTAGCAAAATGGAACACCCTACCAGAATGGGTGGTATCATGTAAATCTGTGAACAGCTTCAAAAGGGCATAGGACAGGGGAGAGTGAGGGGTGGCAGTGGGATGACAAAGGGGAGGGGGGGCAGCTGCAAACTAGGGGTGTTTGCTGTACACTCTAGCAAACTTAGATAGACAGGGTGGTGTCTTTCTGATGGCACATTTGTATGATGTTAGCAATCCAAAGGATAGAAATATAGAAGTTTGCAGCAGAAGGAGACCACTAGGTCCATCTAGTCTGCCCATTTGTTTTAGGCCAATTTTGACACTCTAGTTGCCCTCTGTAGTCAGGGCTCCCTTGGGTCTGTCCCATGCATTCTTGAATCTTCCCACAACCTCTTGGGACAAGCTGTTCTAGGCATCTACCACCACCAGAAAGTTTTTCTTCACAGAAAGAGTAGTGGAGAACCTCCATCCTTGCAGCATGAGGTCATGTCTCCTAGTCCTGGAGCCCTTCTTGACATGAAACATTTCCTGTGCCTGTACCTTGGTAATGCATTTTTGTTTTGGCTTTTTTTGTCAACTAATTTTTACTGAGTTTTCAGCATAACAACATACAGTCAAGGAATAGTGCTAAGCAATATACATTTTCATAAATATAACAATCAAATAAACCTTACATTTTACCACTAGAAATCCTTCTTAATCTCTAATAGTGAGTTAATTACCCTTCAGTTAGAAATATTTATTACTGTAATTTACAGAAGTGCAATAGAAATTAGAAAGATAATATCAAATAATGTTGACACCAGTGACATTGAGAGAAAATAGTCAAAACTTAGTAACTATGAAGTAATCTTGCAAAGAATTAACCAAAATTTCTTAGCAGATATAAAGCACCAATTAAGGTGAAGAATTCTAAGTCCTATATGCATGTATGACATTTTGCGAGTTTAAAAATCATATAATACATATTAGGGGGTTAAATGGGGAGTGTAGGAGGATATGGTGGGCCTAATCTAACCCATCAGATGGTTTGTCCTTAAAGCGATTGTTTCAGTAAACTCGCCATTATGTACTTAAATGTTTCAATCATGTTCCCCCTCTCTCTCTTCTCTGCTCCATGGAGTACAGGTATGGCACACAAGGGAGAAGTGTTGCTTGTCAGTGATTTCAATCTACTGGATGTGGAGTGGAGCCTCCTTATGGCAGCAACAGCTAGGAGCAGAAACATCTTGGACTCTCTGCCGGGGGCATTCCTTAAACAGCTGGTCACAGAACCCACATGGGAGACAGCACTACTGGATGTGGTGCCCACAAACAGGGAATGTGACGGGGGTTACAGTAGGGGAACACCTGGGGAGAAGTGATCCGCGAACAGTGTGGTTTGAAATAACGTACAAGATTCCTAAACTTTAGGAGGGCGGATTTCAGAAAGATGGGCGGGGGAGTTCACTTAGGCCATGTCCACACTACACTGAAAACTCCCCTCTATGACACTACAGAGGGTCCAAACCGTTACAATGGTGTGCGTTTACACCTGTAACGTTACAGGAGGCTTTTTCGTAACCGTCATTGAAACCACTTATGAGGTGGTTTCAACTGTTACAAAAATGGTTCTGCCTCTGTAACGTTACCCTAGTGTGGACACGTGAGCGCGTTGCCCCAGCACTGCCCTCAGTGCAACATGAACTGCATTGTGGGATAGGGTGCCAACCGTAACCGTCACCCACAATGTGGACCGGCTTTAACAGTTCTAAACCGTTATGATGGTTCACCGGCAGTGTGGCCACACTGTAATGTTTACCGTCTGTAACAGTTTGAAACCGTTACAGGGTTTTAGTGGTGCAGTGTGGATAGGGCCCAAGTTGTAGGAGCAGAAAAAGGCCCAAGAATAGCTCCATTATGAGAGAATAAAATACTGCATATTTCCCCCTTCGGAGATGTATTTGTCCAATCTATTTTTAAATTGTTCTTTATTTGAACTTAATATTATTTCTAGTGGTAGTCTGTTCCACAAATTTGCAGTGCGCAAAGTATACAGTTTTTCTTTTGGTTGTTTCAAATCTATTAGAGGAGTAGAGGAACAGTGGGTGACCATCAAAACAGGGACTGCAATGGCGACAACTCTGTGCCAAACAGGTCAGCCAGGGGAAGAAGAGGCCACTATGGTTTTCTAAGGACGTAGCAGAAAAGGTTTAAGTAAAAACAATAGCACTAAAGCAATACAAAGACACAGGAGGAGGGGGCTAGGGAGAGGTACCAGGAAAAAAACAAAGGGAGATGTGGAAGGCAGTTAGGGAAGCCAAGGCACAAACAGAAGAATGCATAGCAAACTTAGTGGTAAGTGGGGACAAAACCTTTTACAGGTACCTCAGTGGAAAAAAAGGAAGGCGAGTGGAGGGACTGAAAGACTAAAAGGGCAGGATGTGGGTAGTGTAGAGGATGACCACCAGAAAATGGCTATACTGAACAAATACTTCTGTTCAACTTTTACAAAGGAGGTGTCAGGAAATGGGCCAGCAATAAATTATAAGGACAGGAAGGGCACGGAAATGGTCCTCAGGGAACTGGAGGCAAGAAGTTGATAAGGCTATGGGACTAGATGGGGTACACCCCTGGATACTGAAAGAGCCAAGAGAAGAGTAGGCAGAACCTCCGACTACCCTGTTTAACTGGTCACTGGAAATAGGAGAGGTACAGGTACCCAAGGACTGGAGGAGAGCTGATGTGGTCCCTCTCTACAAAAGTGGGAATGGAGGAAGCAGGGAACTACAGACCGGTCAACCTGACCTCATAACACCTGGTTGTCTACAGGACCTGGGCAGCATGGCTTTACAGGAGGGAGGTTGTGCTAGACAGTGGTGGAGCTAGAGGGGGGCTGGGGGGGTTGTCGCCCCTCCTGGCTGCCTCAGTGTGAGTAGTGGTGCCCCACCACCATCTTTATTCACTGTTTAGTGCCCACTGTGGAGCCCATGATTGACTGAATGGCCCCTCCTGGCTCTCAAACGCTTCCAAACCAAGCTTCGCCACTGGTGCCAGACTAACTTCTTTGAGTTCTTCGACTGGGTAACCAAGGAGAGGCAGTGGATGTGGCCTACCTGGATCTCAGCAAGGACTTTGATACCATGCCACATACAAGGCAGTTAAACTGTGGTGCATGGGGATAAGAAAGAAGGTAGTGAAGTGGGGGGAGAACTGGCTGAATAATAAGAGCCAGCGGGTGGTGGTAAATGGCATTCATTCTGCAGAAGGTAAAGTGACCAGTGGGGTACCACAGGAATCAGTGCTGGACCCAGTTCTCTTCAGTATCTTCAATGTCTATCAGTGATATTGCAGAGGGTCTGGAAGGGAAAATGTGCCTGTTTGCTGACGACACTAAGCTCTGCAACCGGGGGAGTGGATAGAATGAGGGGAGATCCAAGGAAACTGGATGATTGGTCAAGGGATTGGCAGCTATGTTTCAACACAAGAAAGTGCAAGATAACACACATAGGGTACAAAAACCCAGGAGCTACATATCAGCTGTGTGTGTGTTAAGAAACAGCATACTCCAAGCAAGAAAGAGACCTGGGGGTGATCATCTCCGATGACCTCAATATAGGTAGGCAGTGTGACGAGGCTGGAAAGGCAAACAGAATGCTGGGATGCATAGGCAGGAGAATCACCAGCAGAAAAAGGGAGGTAATAATTCCAGTATATAGGGGGATGGCGGTACTGCCCTTTGGTATATCCATACCCAGGTTTCCTATATTACAAATACTTATTAAGGACAAATGATTGTACATGAGCTAAGTTCATATTCCTTCACAAGTTTATTTTAAATTGTTATATGCTAATAAGTCAGGACATTCTAATTAAGAAGATGCTTAACATAGGAGAATAAGGAGACCCAGACACTAGGGTTATATAAACATTTATTCATGCCAATTTTAAATTTTTGATAAATAGCTTGATAAGACAGAAGAAACACTGTGGTCTTAATAAGGTATTAATAACATGATGTATAAGTTATTAACAGAATGTAAGTTGATTAATTTCTGTACATTGTATTAACTGTTAATGCTGTATGATGGAGCATCTTAAATAAGTATTATTTTTAAATAAAGGCAAAGCTTTTTTTAAAAAAAAAAAAATTTCCAGTATATAGGACATTAGTGAAGCCACACCTTGAATACTGTGTCCCGTTCTGGAGGCCTTATCTATGTAAGGACATAGAGCAAAGGTGGCTCAGAGAAGGGCAACCAAAATGATACAGGGACTACATCGCAAGCCCCACGAGGCTAGGCTGAAGGAATTAAATATGCACTCCGGGATATGATTGAGACATTTAAGCACCTCACAGGGAGGAATAAAGTACAGGGGAATGCTATATTCCAAAGAAAAAGATGCTCAAGGACAAGGGGGCACAAGATGCAACTGGAGAGAGGGAGGTTCAGAGGGAACGAGAGGGCACACTTCCTCACAGAGAGGGTGGTGGCAAGTGGAACAGCCTGCCAGCAGAGGTGGTGGAGGCAGAAGTGGTAGCAGGTTTTAAACATACTTGGGATAAGCATAGAGGATTGCTGGTAGTCAGGGAGGGGTACAGCCTAATGCCAGCAGTGCATGACAGAGCACAATTGTTAGTGGTAATAGGGCAGACTAGGTGTGCCAAAGTTCCTTATCTGCAGACAATTTGTATGTTTCTATGAATTGACATATTACAGGAACATCCATATTAGACAATTTACAAAGAACAAGCAATAGAGTGTAGCTCAAATCAAACCTGGAAGGATCCTATTCTTGTCCCAACTCAGACTGGATACCAGGAAGGATGTCCATTGTTTTCCAGTAATGAGGTAGTCAGAAACCAGACTCTGTGCTTCTTAGCTCCCATGCTAGTATTTTATTATCCAGCTCAAACGTTTTTTATTTATGTATTACGAGGTTTACCAGACAGGACCTACCATGCTAACAGCTCTGTTCCGCAGGTGATAAGACGTCGGTGTTGCACAGCAAGGTGAGCATCATTAGGGTGTGTTGTTAGTACTACTGCTGAGTGCAGAGACCCAACACGCCAGCTTTTACTGGGGTCAGAAAGATGACCATTTATCCCAAACCAGTGTTTCAAGTGCCTTTGTTATGGCAGGTGGATCGGACAGAGATGGTCTATAATTACTGACATTCTGTAAATAAGCCTCTTTGTATACTGCTGGAATGGCTACATGTGCAGAAACGCTGCCCCCAGGACCTCCGTGAAAAACAGATAATTGATCCCAGCCAAGTCTACTCAGTAAAACATGAACAAATCCAACATTTGCAGCTCAACCCAATCACTTTCACAAACTCTTATTTGCTTTTGCCATTGGGGTGCTACTAGTTAAGGCATAAGTTACAAGACCCACTGCATACCCTCCCCAAAATTGGCAAGTCAATAAATTGTTACAATATGCTTCACTCACTCATATCCCAAAGGGGAACGGGGGGGTCTGAGCGTTTCCAGTACAGCGCTCTGGTATGAAAGCAAGAGTCTGCAAGGTGGACCTCCCATCGGCTGAGGCCCTATTCTAAAATGCAACTGCAAGAGTTGCTCCCTTTAAAATATGGTGCACTGTCATATTGGCTCACTTTAAATAAACTGCAGTCCCCAACCAATGTACCTGCACTAATGAACTAAGAGACCCCGCTTCCTTTGGAATGTAATAAGTGAATAGCTATTAGACGTAGAAAGCATAGTGTAACAATTTATTGACCTGCAATTTTGGGGAGGGGTGCACTTACTCTAGTGAAGCACTCATATAAAGTACACAAAAGCCTTGTGCAGCATGACTCTGTAATTAGAAATTAATTATTCCCATCGAAAGTAGGAGACTCTCTTGCTGCCAGTGTGCCTCTCCCACTCGTGAAGTGCTGCACAACAGAATCTCTCTCTCTTTCTCTCTCTCCCTGACTGTTGGGAGACTACACATAATCTGGTGTAAATGTGCCGGCCTCTCTCCCCACGTGTAAGATGTGCAGGGCTTGGTGCAGCTCACTGTCCTGCTTCATAATTTTTAAATGGCTGCTGTTTTGTTTGCGTTTGTACTGCAGAAAGGAGTTCCGACAGCACTTTTCATCCCCAAGGATACTGCTTGCGGATGACTCACAGCAACTGTGCATTTACTAACACTTAATCCACAGTCACCTGACGGTGTTTGACCAATGGGCGTCTTTTCCTAACCCATGTTATAATTCTCTTTAAAACAAATGAGGGCAAAGTTGATCCCCAGGAATTTGATACTGATGGAGCACCTAGACATACCCATAAGCTGAGGGAGATAGAGATAGATATATATATATATATATATATAAAAACTGAATATTTTATTCCAGGGGCAACAAACTCCTATGGGAAAATGATGAACTGGTGAATTGTCAAAGAATGGAACACACTAGCACCAGCTATCAGGAAGGCACCAAAAATAAATTCATTCAAAACCCCCTGTTAAATGAACACCTAAAGAATACACACACTCGTCACTGAAAATCTGTACCTGTAACACTCTGCGTTAGCTTTTGTCATGTGTAATTCGCAGCATTGTTGTGTCGTAATTATTGTCTCATCTGTCTGAATCTGTGCACCTCCCTGTATCAAGGTAGGACAACTTTGTATACAGGGCTGCTATCTCCTCATAGTTTATCAATCTATATCACCATAAAAGAATTTAAACTGCTTCTTTACACAGTAGTGCATGGCACCAAATTACCTCTTGTACAGTCTGCAAAGGCCGAGAGCAGACATGTTAAATTCTTTCATGGTGATTTGCATATACTTCCCATGATGCCTTGCATTATTAGGTTATGTGTAATTCTGCATTTCTTTGACACCTGGCTTAGCTGCCACTCCCCATTCCTGGGTAACCCTTGACTCAGTGTGTTTGTGGTGAGGTTGTTGCTTTCATGTTGAGTTCACCATGACCCAAATCAATAAATCTGGTTCCTCCTTCACCTGGGGTGAGATGCAGACGAGACATACTGATGAGTCCTGAGAAGAACGAAAGACATGTCTGTTCAGTTTTCAACCTTTGCAGATTAGCCTTGTGCACATTTGGCACCACACACACTGGCTTAAAGCAGAGCCAGACTATTTCATGGCAATTTGTACATACTTCCCATGAGGCTTCACATTATTGGGGTAGGTGTAGCAAGTACTAAATTAAAATCCACTGAAGGGGACACCTCCCTAAAATAGAATGTTTATTCTGGGAGGAACCCTTGCTCCCCCCATATCAGTATTTTCTCCCCATCACAGACATACTGGTTATCCACCATTTGCTCAGAACCCATTGGATGGATAGGTGGGTGGCCAGCTGTGTCAGTCATGTGAGAGCCCGCAGGGGCTGCCAGCAAAGAGCAGCTCAGAAATCTTTTCCTCTTGTTTTCTCCGCTGCATAGGAGCACAAGGACGTCATGCTCCAGCCATAACCCCATGCTTGCATGCAGTACCGCTGCACTGCCACCTGACCTCCACCAGGTTGCAGTCCCTGCAGCAGGAACTGGTGTGTCTCCTCCCCCTTCCCCAGGAAGGAGAGCGCACTGCCACCCGACTTCCACCAGGTGCAAGTCCCTGCAGCAAGAACTGGTGTCCCCCTTCCTGAGGAAGGAGAGTGTACTGCCCCTCAACCTTCACCAGGTGTCAGTCCCTGCAGCAGGAATTGGGGTCCCCCTTCCTGAAGGAGAGCGCACTGCAACCCAACCTCCACCAGATGCAAGTCCCTGCAGCAGGAACTAGTGTCCCCCATCCCCTTCCCTGGACAGCGCACTGCCACCTGACCTTCACCAGGCGGCAGTCCCTGCAGCAGGAAGTAGTGTTCCCCCTCCCCAAGGAAGGATAGCACACGGCCACCCAACCTCTGCCTGGTGGCTGCTCCTGCAGTGGGAACTGGTGTTTCTTCCCCAGTACACTACCACCCCACCTCCACCAGGTGGCAGTCCCTGCAGCAGGAACTGGTGTCTTCCCCCACCCCAAGGAAGGAGAGCACACTGCCATCCAACCTCCGTCAGGTGGCTGTTCCTGCAGCGGGAATTGGTCCCCCCTTCCCGAGGAAGGAGCGCACTGCAACCCGACCTCCACCGGGTGGCCGTCCCTGCAGCGGGAACAGTGTCGCCCTTCCCCAAGGAAGGAGAGTGCACTGCCGGCCGACCTCCACTAGGTGGCAGTCCCTGCACTGGAAACTAGTGTCTCCATCTCCCTGAGGAAGGAGTGCACACTGCCACCCGACCTTCACCAGGTGGCAGTCCCTACACCAGGAACTGGTGTCTTCCCCCTCCCTGAGGAAGGAGTGCACACTGCCACTGGGCCTGAACCGAGTGGCAGTGCCTGCAACGGGAACTGGTATCTCCCCCCCACCACGAGAAATGTGAAATACTGTTACACAAGAACTTACCGTAGCAATAGATATTTGAGAGAAGCTCCTGCAGCAGGCAACACCGGTAGGACCCAGTCCCAAGCACTGCCAGGAACAACCTCCCCTAGAAAAGGGAAGAGGAGAACAGCAAGAGTCAGTCCTTCAAGAAAGGAGACCCTGTAGGACCGCAAGGCCAAAGCCTGTCCTGCGCCTGGAAGCAATGTCCAAACTGCAGTGCTTGATGAAAGTGCGGATGGAACTCCAGGTGGCAGCTGCACAAATATCTGCCGCTGCAGACACTCCCCTTGTGGAATGGCCTTTAACCGGGCCCAGTAAAGGCATATATATTTCTGGCAGCAGAAAACAATGCAGATAACCAACCATCTGGATAACAACGGCTCAGAAACTGGGGCCCCCATGGTCTTCGGGGCCAAACAGAGGAACTGATCAGATTTTCTGATTGACTGGGTGCAGTTTTGATATCTGAGCACCCTATGGACATCCAGTGTAAGTAAGGACTCCCCACGATTCGAGTACTCTGGGTAATAAACAGGCAAGTAGATGTCCTGGTTCACCGTAAATCCGGACATCATTTTAGGCAGAAACTTAAGAGTTGGTCCACAAGGACACCGTCCTTGTGGAAAACTAATGTTCCTTACACATGACAGCCTGAAGCTTCGACAGAAAGCGTAGCTTGCAATCTGTGGCTGGTTTGAAGAGAGGCAAAGTAAGTTTCTCTAACAAACAAAAGGTTCCATGGAGGAGCAGGGTCCGGAATGGGAGGTTTCAGATGCAGAATATCCCGTAAAAGGGTACAAGACAGGTTCAACCCTCAATAGATGCATGATATGCAGTGATGGTAGACAAATGCACCTTGATGGAGGAGTACCCCAGGCCCAAATCTGACAGGGAAAGGAGGCACTCCAAAACAGAGGTCACCAGACAGGTGAAGGGATCACGTGAATGGGTGGAGGTCCACAAACGTTTCCACTTCATAGCATAGGTAGCCCTGGTGGAAGGCTTTCTAGTGGCCACCAGAACCTTGGCTACTCCCAGGAAACCCCCAAACAGGAGAACGCCAAGTCTGCAGCAGCCATGTGTGCAGATGATGTGATCAGAGATCTGGATGGACTAAAGTGCCCCTGTCCTGGGAGAGCAAGTGCGAGCTCAGGGGCTAGGGGGACTGGAGGCTCTGCTGCCAGCTTCTGGAGCAGGGGAAACGAAATCTGCCATGGAAAATAAGGAGCATGTCCGCTCCTTCTGCCTGAGCTTAAGAACCCTCTGCAGTAGTGGGAAAGGATGGAAAGCATAGAGAAACCTCCCTGTCTAGCAAAGGGGCAGTGCATCTTGCTATAAAACACCAGGCCCTGGATCGTGGGAGCAGAAACTGGGCAGGTTGGTGTTGAGTGGGAATGCAAAAAGGGCCAATTCTGGACATCCACACCTGTCGATGAGGTAGTCTGCAACTGCCTGCAGAAGCTCCCACTCGAGCCTTTGACAGAGACAGGCTTAGGCTGTTGGCCAAGGTGTTTTGGATGCCTGGAACATAGATGGCTGTCGGTTCCAGACCATGCATGATCTATGGCCCAGTAACAGACTCATGGCCTCCCTGCAAAGGGGATACGAGTGGAGCGGGTGCCCTCGTTTGTTGATTAAGAAGACTACAGACATGTCAGCCTTTATCAACAGGGAGCAGGGGAGGAGATCCAGCTGAAAAGCCTGCATGACATCACCCTCATATCCAGCACATTGATATGGAGATCTAGCTCCAGTGGAGGGCACATCCCCAGAGTCTGCTTGTTGGCCAAGTGGGCTTCCCAGTCCTGGCCCGCCGCATCCGTGGTCAGAATTGGAGAGGATGGATCTTTGCGAAAGGGACCTGCCTGACAAGGTTGGTCAGTTCACGCCACCATCTGAGCGTCAGCCGGACTGCCTCAGAAACAAGCACCTGCTGGTCCAGGTCATCTGAATACTGGTCCCATTGAACCAGAAGGGCCTACTGGGGTACCCTCATATGAAGTCATGCCAGAGGGACTGTGGGTATGGCAGCTGCCATGTGGCACAGAAGTCTGAGGCAAGTTCTGGCTGGAGTCCGGCAAGATGAGGAGACTAAACGGGCCAAGGACTGAAGTCTTTCCGTCCTGTTCTCCGGTAGAAATGCCTTTCCCTGTTCAGTGTCCAAAACGGCCCCTATATACTGCAGTCTATGGCTGGGCCACAGACAGGACTTTGGGAGGTTTAAGGTGATGCCCAGAGTCCTGAAGAGGGTGACTGTATCCGCTATAGTCCTTAGCGGCTGGTCCCTTGTGGGAGCCACTTGCAGCCAGTAGTCTAGGTAAGGAAAGATTTAGCATCCCTTTCATCTCAGGGCCAAAGTCACAACTGCTAGGCACTTGGTGAAAACCTGAGGAGCCAAGGACAGACCGAAGGGGAGGGCTCAGAACCGATAATGGGCCTCCTGGAAGCGGAACTGCAGAAACCACTCGTGAGGCTGAAAGACCCGAATATGCAGAAATGTGTCTTGCATGTCCAGAGAACAAAGCCAATCCTCCTGATGGAGGAGGGGGAGCAAACTTGGAAGGGTGACCATTCGGAATGGTTTGTACTCTACAAACTCGTTCAGCTGACTCTGGTCCAAAACTGGCCACAGGTCTCCAGTTTTTTTTTGGGTGGGGGGAGACTAGGAAAAGTTCAAATAATAGCCCTTTCCTCTCTGTACCAGAGGAATGGGTTATATGGCCATTTGCACAGCAGAGACTATCTCCTCTTGAATCAGATTGAGATTTTTTTTTGGGGGGGGGTGTCTAACCAAGGCCACAGAGGTCAAAAGATCCCACTCGAGAGCCTGCGACCAGGAGCGGCTAAGGCGGTCTGCCTGGATGTTTTATTTTATTTATTTTTTTTTTTTTTTACAGTTATTTCACTTTCTTCTTCCTGGTGTCCCAGTCGGCTACCCCATCCACGAATATCTCTGGTTCCAGTCACCGTCCGGAACCCTGGCTTGCTTAGGACCCTTCGCCAGTAATCTCCCGCGGCATGCCCCCCCCCCCCGTGGCGGGAGTCTCCCTACACTCACCACCAGGACCGGATTCAGCTCCAGCGATGTCCCTGAAGCCAGGGCATCCATCGAATGGCCATCAAGCCGTCATGACCTGGGACGCCACCATTTTCCGTTTTCTCCCCCAGAGAGAGGGACATGCAGTGACGCCCATGGGGGAGTGCGCACGCATCCGCATGTACTCCCTCCGGCGTCTGCCCTCTAACTCATCCCTTATGTGCAGTGGTGGTGTACCACCCCCTAGCCTCCGCTAGGAGCCAGCAACATACAGACACTGGAAACCCCCCTCCCCAGGAGAGAGAGAGCAGTCCAGACTTGTTCCATGTTAGCGGATTGTAATATATATTGCCATCCCACCCCTCTGGTCATGCACTATTCATCCTCCGCCCTTCATGCCCTCCACCCCTTCCCCCCCGTTGCTCTTTTCCATCTATCAACGCTGCCGGGCTTTGGGAATTGCCCACAGGAGGTTGGGGAAGGGCAGGGGGATATGAACAGCAGAGGATGGATGGGGGGGGGCGCTCGCATCAGAGTGCTTAAGTCTAGAAGATGCCCTGGGGCGAAATGGAGTGCAGAACATGGGCCTTCCTGTCTGGTCTCCATACCCAAGGGCACCACCTTTATAAATGGTGGGCAGGTGGTTGGGGCATCCCAGGAGTTCTGTCCAACTCGGGCGGTGTTATGCAATGCCAGGTCCGTTGTGAACAAGACTGCCATTGTTGCAGACTTGGTGGGTACAGTGGACCTGGCTTGCATCACTGACACCTGGCTGGATGGTAATGCTGGCCCCATACTTGAGGCAGCAGTTCCAGCCGGGTATTCGGTGATACACCGCCTGAGATTGGATCACAGGAGTGGGGAGGTTGCGGTCTGTTTTAAGACCGAATTGGATCTCACTAGTGTCCCAGTTGAGGAGACCAGATCATTCGAATGTGTTGTAGTGGCAGGCGGGGGCTATAGGATGGCTCTCGTCTATCATCCACCCGGAGACGAGAAGCTATTCCTTAAGGAAGTGGTGGACTTTGTCGTCAACCTGGTGTTAGAGTCGCCCAGGTTGATGGTGCCGGGTGACTTTAATGCCTGGATAGACGAACTCTCACAATTTGGACAGCACTTCCTCCAATTGATGTATTCATTGGGCCTCTCACAGGTGGTTACCTCTGCCACTCACAAACATGGCCATTCCCTTGACCTGGTCTTCTTCCTGGGGATGGAAGCCTCCGATGTGGGGGTGGAACCTGTCAGATGGTCTGACCATTACACTGAGAGATTCAATTTTTGCACCCTTCTGCGTGGGCCAACCCCTGTGGAGATGGTCAAGTACTGAGCTTTATGGGATGTGACTCCCGATGGTCTAACTGCGGTGCTTGATCTATCAGAATTTCCTGTGATGAGCTCGGATCCAGAAGTTCTGGTTCTGGCCTATAATAAGGCCATTACCTCTGCACTGGATTCCATTGCTCCCACCTGTGTGTGCCCTCTCTCCCTTTGCCCTCGGTCCTCATGGTTTGATGTGGACTTGAGGGAGATGCGGCGACTAGGACACAGGTTGGAGAGGTGCTGGCGGAAATCCGGCTTAGAAGCCGACCATCTTAGACTCCTAGAGCATTATCAGCTCTATCAGTTAGCAATTACTTATAAGAAGGCAGTATTCCTGTCCGGAGAAATTGCTGCTGCACAGAACCGACCGGCCCAGCTCTTTCGAACCATAGACACGCTGTGCAACCCAGCCTGTCTACAGGTTTGTAGAGCCTTTTCACAAATGCAGTGTGAGGAGCTTGCTCGGTTCTTTGCAGATAAGGTGGACAACATCAGGGTCGAGACCCGCGCAGCACTCTCTATGGGAATTGCCGTGGACCAGCCCTCGGTCGCAATCCCTTCGTTTTCCTGGAGCTCCTTCGAAAGGCCTGAAATCGAAGATGTCATGAGGATTGTCCAGGGTATGCACACTATATGCTGTAATTTAGACCCAGGCCCCAAAGCCCTGATCATGGGCTCTGGGGAGGTTATCCCAATTCTGGTAAGGATAGTCTGGTGCTCCATAGACTGGTGAATATCCCTGCTCCCTGAAGGAAGCAGTGGTGACACCAGTGTTGAAGAAGGCTTCTTTGGACCCAGACTCCCTCACTAACTACAGACCTATCTCGAACCTTCCCTTTGCGGGGAAGGTAATTGAGAAAGTGGTGGCTACCCAGTTGGACAACCATCTGACCATCCATAACATCTATGACCCTCTTCAGTCTGGTTTTTGAAAGAGGCACAGCACAGAGACTGCGCTGGTTCGGTGCACAATGGTCTCTTGATGGCGAGAGACCAGAAAAAACGGTCCATTTTGGTCCTACTGGATCTGTCAGCAGCATTTGACGCCGTAGACCATGGGGTGTTGCTTGAGCACCTGAGATGCATCTGTGGGCTGTCAGGTTTGGTTCACAGATGGTTTATCTCTTTCCTCACAGGTAGAACTCAGAGGATGGTGTCGGGGGGTATTTTCCTCCGATCCTACCTCTCTGTCCTGTGGGGTGTCTCAGGGCTTTGTGCTGTCCCCCATGTTGTTTGTGGTGTACATGTTTCCCCTCGGAGATATTGTAGGATGATATGGGCTGGAGTTTCATTGTTATGCCGATGATACCCAGCTCTGTCTTTTGCACCTGACCAGAATGGAGCACTCAGTGTTTAACAACCGTCTCGGTGAGATCCACGGTTGGATGAGGTCTAGCTGGTTGAAGTCGAATTCAGGGAAGACAGAGGTGATGGTTGTGGATCCTGGTCACCGGATAGGGGGGTGGGGAGCAAACCATCCCTCACGTTTATTCTTGGGGGATGTCGAGCTCCCTATCTCTGAACAGGTGCGTGACCTAGGGGTGATCCTCAACGATCGGCTGACATTGCGTGCTCAGGTGTCAGCCATCGTTAAGTTATCCTTTTACCATCTGAGGAACATCGCTAGGATCAAGCACCTTGTTCCGTCTGGCGACTTTCCTACACTGATCCACACCTTTGTGACCTCGCGTTTGGACTACTGCAACTCCCTTTACTTTGGGCTTCCAGGGGTTGATATCCGCCGCTTGCAGCTGGTGCAGAACTCAGCAGTCCAGTTGTTAATGGGGATTCCCCATTCCTCCCACATTACACTGGCACTGCGGGATCTGCACTGGCTGCCGGTTCAGTGGCAGATCACATTTAAGGTCGGTTTATTGACATATAAAGCCCTACACGGCTTGGGCCCTGACTACTTGTAAGAGCTTCTGGTTCCTTACCTTCCGGAGCGACCGCTCCGCTCAACCAACGAGGGGTTGCTAGAGACTCCGAGGGTAGCTTTAAAATCTTCCGGCGCCCGAGCTTTTATGTTCGTGGCGCCGACCCTCTGGAATTCTCTATCCCATTGGATTAGAGAGTGCATGACTGTGGGGGGTTTTAAACAAGGATTGAAGTCCTTTCTATGGAAAAAGGCATACGGGGATGGTATTGACATGGACTGATACTATTGATTTTATGTTTTTATGATGTTATTTTAATGTAATGCACCTTGATTTCTGAAAGGCACAATATAAATAAAGATTACTATTATTTCCTACCCAGCACAACCCACAGCAGCCCGAGTCCGTTCCCAAACCCAGATCGCCGGCGTACCACGAGGTGTGGCATCCAGCGCCTCAACCCTCAGCGCCACCGGGCTGGCTGCCTGGAACATATACTGCCAAGAGCTCCAGACCATGCTCAATACCAAACCCTCTTCGCCTCCAGACACGGAGTAAGAGTGACACCCCCCCCACCCGCTTGTTGATGCAATACACCACACACACATACTGTCCTTCTGTACAAGCAGGGGATCAGGGAAAAGAGAAGTCTAGAAGGCCTGTAGAGAGTCAGGATCGCTTGCTTCTCCAGGACACTGATATGGAGACCCTGCTCCAATTCAGTCAAGGTGTCCTGGCTCTTGTGATCGGCCAGACGAGCACTCCCATCCCAGGTTGGAAGCATCTGTTGAGAATCTGAAGGGGAGACTAAAGTTGAAAGGAGACCGCCCCGAAGGAGGTTGGCAGGTTCCAGCCACCGCGACAGGCCCATCTGGACCAGGTCAGAGGCCATGACCAGCCAGACCAGGTCAGAGACCATGACCAGACGGACCAGGTCATCTGAGCATTGCTCCCATTGGACCCTTATGGTCCACTGAAGAACCTGCATATGTAGGCAGGTGAGGGGGACTGAGGCAGTGGCTGCTGCCATGTGTCCCAGGAACACCCTGGCAGGGATCTGATGACTGGAGGAAACCAGACTGGCCTGCTCCAAAAGTTCTGCCCTATCCAGGGGCAAAAAGACCATGCCCTGGATAGTGTCCAGAACCGCCCCGCTGTATTGAAGACACTGGCATGGAGAGAGGCAGGACTTTGGCAGACTGAAGGTGACCCCAAAGTCTAAGAGAGACTGAGGGTATATTCCAGGGTTTGAAACAGATGATCCGGGGGCTGCTAGCAGCCAATCGTCCGGGTACTAGGAACATGTAGAAGCCTTGCCTCCTCAGAACCACCACCACCACCAGGCAAGTAAAGACCCTAGGGGGTCGAAGACAGGCCAAAAGGGAGGGTCCGGAACAGAAAATGGACCCCCAGAAAGTGGACATGGAGTAAACTGCAATGGGCAGGAAAACTGTTGATATGCAGGTAGGCATCCTGCATATCCAGGGAGCACAGCCAATCCCCTGGTGCAGGAGGGGTAAAAACTGCTTGAGGGAGGAGCAGCAAAAGAAAGAATACCAACCCGTCCTAGGCTGCGTATGAGAGTTAATGAACCATCCTGAGGGCTCAACCAGATTCCTTAAGGATGGAGATTATGTCCTGAACATCCCAACCAAAGAGGATGGAGCCCCAAAAGGGGGCAACCAAGATGCTGGACTTCACATCTGAGGCAAAGCCTGAAACCCAAAGCAGAGGGTAGCAGTGGAGGCAAACCCCAGCAGCCGCACACCTGCCAGAGGCATCCACGGCTTCATAGGTAGCCCAGAGAATGTGGGTGCCAAAGTTTGAGCCCGACTTAAGGAGCGGGGCAAGCTGCATCTTAGTGGGATCCTCCGGTAAGGTAATGCACAAGATCCCAGGCTTGATCCTACAGAACATTCCGATACTGGACCATATGAGCCAGATAGTTAGTGGCCCGGATAGCCAAGGCAGTGGACGTGTAAAACAAACAAAAAAAAAACCAACACAGGTTACTCACCTGTAACAGTAGTTCTAAGAGTGGTATATGTTCATCCACACTATTTAGCAGACTTCTAGCAGTTCTCTGGGAGGAGGGAGGCAAGGCACACACCCCCTACTTCGGGAATATAGACTGGAGAACTGAGGCTCCAAAACCAGCATCCCAGCGTGACTCAAGGTTGATGTGGTAATAGGTAATGAAGGTGTTTGCTGACTTCCAGGTAGCAGCCCTGCAGATATCCTGGATAGGGATGTCCCTAGAAGCAGCCACCGATGCAGAGGTACGGTGGGTGGAATGAGCCCTTAGCCCTATGGGAGGCTCCCTACCTGCCAACCTATAGCAGAGATCAATGGAAGATGTAAACCATCTGCCAATCATCCGCTTTGCTGCATGTCTGCCAGGTGCAGCTTCAGTGTAGGTGACAAACAGCTGGCGAACCTCTCCCCAAACTTCCGCCATCCGTTCCTTATAGAGAGCGCTTCTCAGGTTCAGAGTTTGTAGCCTGTACTCTGCGCCTCTGAGGTGTAGTTTGGGTAGAACACAGGCAAAGTTAACACCTGGTTAAGGAGAAACTGACACCACCTTCGGAAGGAACTTCGGATTGGGGCGCAAGACAACCCTGTCCCTGTGGAAGACCAGGTAATAAGACTCCACCAAGAGCGCCTGGAGCTCCCCAGTCCTTCTGGCTGACGTGATAGCCATCAGGAAGGCAGTCTTCAATGACAAGTGTGACATCTCACACCTGTGCATCGGATCAAACGGCTTGCCCATGAGTTTAGCCAATACCAGCAGTAGATCCCACGGAGGTGGAGGCTTATGCACCGGAAGGGATATGTGATAGAGGCCCCTGAAAAAGCGCCAGACCACCGTCTCCTGCGCTATCATCTGCTGACCAGCCTGTGCCTGGTAAGCGGAGATGGCTGCCAGGAGCACCTTAAGGGTAGTCATCTGGAGACCTCCTTTGGAGAGGAACCAAAGGTAGTACAGGATACTGGCCACAGGACAGGAACTAGGGTCTAAGCCCTTGCCCAGACATCAAATGGAAAATCTCTTCCATTTGAAGGCATGGCACCTCCTGGTCAGCTCCTTCCTAGATGCCTCAACTACGCTGAGGACATCGTTGGAAAGACCCAAAGCCTGGAACTCTAGCCACTCGGGTACCAGGCTGTCAGGTGCAGGGATTGAAGGTCCAGATGAACTACCTTCCCCCAACTGACTGATATCGGGTCCTGGCGTGCTGGAAAATTCCTCGGCAGCCTGTTGCTGAGGCTGAGGAGCTCTGGATGCCAGAACTGGCATGGCCAATCTGGGGCTACCAGGATCACCTTCACCTTGTCCCTCCTGTGGAGCAACAGAAATGGAGGGAAGGCGTAGAAGAGGCCTGGGGTCCACAGCCTCTATAAGGCATCCCCTGCAGTGAGCCCTGCTGAGGGGGGCAGGCATGAAACAGCCTCAGCTTTGTGTTCTCCCTGGAGGCAAACATGTCCACCTGAGGGGTACCCCACTGGGAGAACAGGCTGCGAACTACCTCTGGATGAAGGGACCACTCAGAGAACGCCTCACCTACATGGCTGAGGGCATCCGCCAGTGGCTTAGAGGCTCCTGCCACAAGGATGGCTAGCAGATCTGCCTCCAGTTGGCTCATGAGGGTCCAGATGCACAGCGCTTCCTGGCAATAGAGGCAGGGTGTGCATGCCCCCCCTTTGTTGAGATAGTGCATGGTTGTGGTGTTGTCCGTCTGGACTTGGACCACTTGACCCCGCAGAAACTGAGCTAATGCAGTCAGCACCAGCCGTACTGCTCTGAGCTCCAGCAGGTTGATATGGCACCAGGATCCCTCGGGGTTCCAGAGCCCGTGGACCCTGTGGTTCCCCATGTGGGCTCCCCAGCCCATGAGAGAGGCATTGGTTGTAAGGACGACCATCTGCTCAGGGCAAATGGGATCCCTCCCTGGAGATGTACCAGGAGTGTCCACCATTGGAGAATGTCCCAAAGACTCTGGGTTACCTGACCAGCTGGTTGAAATTACCTAGACACTGGGACCACTGGCTGGCCAAGCCCCATTAAATGGGACACATTCGCCACCGAGCCCAATGGACCATAGTGGTGCAGGTCGCCATGTAACCCAGAAGATGCAGGCAGTCCTGGGCAGGGCGCAATTGCCAGACCAGAAATGATTGGGCAAAGGAGGAGAGAACCTCTGCCCCATCTGCCAGGAGCCAGCTTGGCAAGAGTAGAGCTCTGCCCCAATGAAGCAGATCTGCAAGGGCACGGGTTCTGACTTGGTTTCGTTGATTAGGAGGCAAAGTTCGAGATAGGTCTGAGGGCCAGGTCCCTAGACCTCCCTACCTCCAATCTGGAAGGACCCACTATGAGCCAATCGTCGCAGTAAGGGTACACCCTGACCCCTTGACGCTGAAGATGGGCTGCCACCACTGTGATGTATTTGGTGAAGACCCGGGGGGCTGATGACATGCTGAATGGCATGGTTTGGAACTCGTAGAGGGTACCCTCCGCTTGGAAGCAAAGGAACCTTCGGTGAGACTGACAGATCGGAAGTGGAAGAACACATCCTGAAGATCCAGGAAGCAGAACCAAATGTTTTGCTCGAGGGATGGTATGATCCGGGACAGAGTTACCATCCGAAAAGTGTGCGACTTGAGATACTGGTTCAGGTCGTGCTGATCCAGAATGGGGCGCCAGCCCCCCCCCCCCCATCTGTTTTGGAACCAGGAAGTACCTGGAAACGAACCCTGGCTCGACTGGGGGATCTGTCACTCAGGCCACTACCTCCATGAGGAGTTGGGCTATGTAGTCTCAGAGCTGACAGAGTGTGGCCTGATACCCTTTCCTCGCATGGGGTGCTGGCTCGGTTCGGTGGGTACTGCTCGAACTCTAGAGGCAGTCCCTGACCGACCACTTCCAACACCCACCTGTCCGTGGTAACAGCGGACCAAGCGGAAAGGAAGTGGCGGAGCCGGCCCCCCATGGGAGGACCCAGAGTAGTCATGACCAGTATGGGGCTGGCCACCCCATCCCATCACTGAGCAGGCCTGGAAAAGGAGGAGGAGGATCCAGAAGTGGGACCACCGGGACCCTTCCCTCCTGGTTTGCGTGCAGACTGCACACCCGACTTGGCCCGGGGGTGCCAATACTGGGCCTGCTGCTGTTGCCCAGACTGAAACTGGGGCTGTTTGGCCGCAGGGACAGAAGAGCAAAAGGGCTTCTTTTGTTTTTTTGGAACTCTGGGATTCCTTCTGGGCTGACATAGCAGAGTCCAATGTGGTATAGGACTTCGATATGTTCTAGGTGACTGTCCACCACTCCTGGACCGAACAAGTTGGTACCCAGGAATGGGACTTCTGTCCACTTGTACTGGGTGTTGGCCGTGAATGTAGATACCCACAGCCAAGCCCTGCGGTGCATGGCAACCGTGGCTGCAACCAAACAGGCCCAGGAATCCCAGATGTCCAAGGCAGTTTGTAGTTGTCTGGCAACTGCCCAGCCCTGGTCCCGGACCTGCCTGACCATGGTCTGAAGGTATGCGGGAAGATGAGGGAGCACTTCATCTAAGGAGCCCAACAGGGCATGGGAGAAGTGTGCCATGGTTACAGCAGAGCTCGCCTGATGGAGGCCCAGCGATGAGGCAGCATAGACCTTTCTGGCGGAGTGATCCAGTTTCTTGCATTCTTTGAACGGTGGTCTGTCGGAGTCAGAGTTCCCAATCCCCCTGAATACAGACTGTTACCACTCCATCAGCTGAGGGATGCTGTGAAAATCCTGAAAGGGAGCCAGTAGGTACTGCATACTTGCGGGCCATCTTGGCGGACGATGCAGGACAAGAGGCTGGGTGCTGCCAGAGCTCCAGGGCTGGGCCAACAATGGCTTCAGCTACTGGAAAGGCCTCTGTCGGGGAATCCCCCTTCTGAGGGTGTCAGTTAGGGGGTATTTACCAGTTTCTCAACAGGCTCCAGCTTCATCCCTGTAGGTTTGGAGATGAAGTGGAGGATGCTCATAAAGGAGGTGGGCCCCTCCTCGTCAGAAGGACTCGTGGCATCATCGTCCCAAGAATGAGATGCCAAATCAGAATCCTCGGACTTGGGAGTCTGGGTACAGCGGTCTGCTACTGGAGTCACTGAGGACCAAACATGGGCAGTCGGGAGTCAGAGGGACGGACAGCCTATGCGGGAGGCCTGGAGCAGGCAGAGACTCCTTGGTGGGAGCCCCTGAAGAAGGCAGTTTCAGTGGTGGCTCCACTGGAATAGGTGGAGAGACCGGCTTTGGCAGAGTCAGGAGTGACGCTGCCGGCTCCACGGGCGGAGGGGGGAGAGACTACTGATTCCACAGTGGTAGATGTTGGCCTGGGGGGCAACAACCAGGTAATGGATGGGGTTGAAGGGACCGCCTTTGGCCTGGCCAGAACAACTTGCTGCCACAGCATGTCCTCGTAGCGCTGATGCAACTTGCGCTGGAGCCTCCCCTCATCAGAGGAGAATGAGGATGAATGGCAGTAGCGCTGCTTCTTAGAATGCCACTTCTGCGACTTCCTCGGCCTTTCGGTAGAGGATGTCCCAGACCTTGACGTTGACCATAGGGGACATTTGGGAGAAGGCGGGGAGAACCCCGGTTCCTCTGGGTCAGGGACTACAACTGCCCAGGGCTTCCCAGCAGGCTGGGTCGCCTCATCAGCAAGGTCCGAAAGGACCAGAGTCCTAAATAAGGAGTTGCTGGCCTCCTCGGTCAACAATGGGTCGAGGATGCCAGCCCACCGGTGCTGCGGTAGGGCTACCGCTTGCGACGCCAGCGACCTGGGTTCGGGAACTGACTCGGGCGGCTGGGAGGGGGAAAAGGATAGAGAGCCCAGGGGCAGCTCGCCTCCTCCGGGTGGGGTGGGATGCGGGTCCTGCTGCGATACCGCCACCTGGGTGACAACGGGTGGAGGTGCAGCGAGACAGCATACGAGGGAGGACATATGCCAGGAGCCGGGACGTTAGCGCGTCTCGATGTGCGTCGCTCCTTGGCCCCACCCCCCTTGCGTGCAGACGTCCTGTGGGTTGGGACCAGGAAAAACCCTGTGCTGGGCTCCTGTAGATGGGACCCGGTTGTCCCGTGATAACCCTTAACCAGGCTCCATAGATGGGGCTGGTGACGCCTTCCGCACATGCTCGAGGTGTGAGGGGACTGGGGGTCCCTCTCCTCCCCGCCCGGGGGGAAAACAGAGGCAAGATGGGGAAAAGGCTAACCAGTACTCAGAGGGAGGTAGCTGGGGCGGGACTACGGGAATACACAGCCTAGGGATCCTCGAAGGAAGGAATCCAGCACAGCGAGAAGGGGGCATAAAGTAAAAAAAAAAAAAAAAATGGGTCGAGGATGATCTTAACTGGATCATCGTCCTGTGTTTGGGCCGGCTGACCCGACGGGTGTACCCTGAGGTTGGCGGCCAAGGCCACAACTGCAACCAAAGTCAAACGTGGAGACTCCTGGGACCGAAATAGCTCTCGGTCCCAAAAAGTGACGTCGACGAGATGTGGTTTCTCAGTTCCTTAGATTCCTTCTTGCGGGATCTGCACATGTGCAAGCCAGTGCCTTCCCCATGAGTGGGAAGGGATTGGACCAGCTCCTTAAAGGAACCGGAGAAAGAGGAGCCCAGTTTTAGTGGAACAAAAACAGAGGGCGAAGACGAGAGCTCAGCAGCACGAGTTGCTTCTTCTTCGAAGGCCTTCATCTGTTCCAGCTGTTCTGCGGACACCGCAGCCATGGAGATCACATGGTGGGCATCCTTCGATTTTTCCAGACATCTGAGCTGGAGACGCACGAGGCAATCATCCAAAACATTTGGATGAAAAAAAAAAAAAGACAAAATTCGCAGGCCTGAGTGTCAGGATTGAAACCCCAGGCAGTACACGCACGTGGCATGCAGGTCAGTTAGAGACATTTTCTGCTTGCAGGGACACCAGTGGAACCCAGGAGAGAGCTTGTCCTCCATCGCGGTTGCTGTTGCAACAACGAAACTGAAGTGATTCGGAGAATCTTAAAATTGGTAAAACAGTTTGAGCGCCAGGGCCTACTACATGCAGGAGCGAGAAGGAGGGAACCTGCATCTTCCAGCGGAAAGGAAGATCTGGTGTCATGGAGTGGAGCCAAGGGTTATACCACCCAGGTGGGTGGGAGGAGCTAGCTTGAAGACCTTTCGGCAAGATCTTAAAGGGAAAAGGACATGCCAAATAGTTTGGATGAACATCATATCCACGATCCTAGAAAGACATGCTTACCCACCTAGGTGGTCCAGCTATCTGGATTCCCTGTCCGAGGGAAGGGCACTAAGGTGCTTGGGCCTCTTGGTACAATCATGGGCCACATTATTTGAGTTTTAGTGACCAGGTAAGTCAACTGAAATACAGTCCCTTTTTCAGGGTCGACCTGGGTTACAAAAAGCAGATGTGGCACAGTGCAACAAAACAGAGAAACCAAGATAAAAATTGACAATATAACCAGAGAAGTTATTAAAATATTATACAATATGGTAGAACATGGAGAAGGCATATACAAGTCAATAACATCACAAGTTACAAAACAAACAGGCTACAGACTGGGACCTAAAGCTACATAAGGATTACTGGTTAAAAAAAAAAAAAAGAAAGGAGAAGGGCAGAGTAAGAAAGAAGAGGTATCAGCAGAAGCAGGAGCATGTTACAGAGGCTGAGAGAGAGGCATACATATTTGCTTGGAACTTGGGGAGAGAGGAGCAGGACAAGACAGGAGGAGGAGGAGGAAGGGAGTTCCATTCAGATACAGCGGCAAAGGAGAATGACTTGCAGGTGATGGCAAGACAGGTTAGGTTTTAGGAGAAGGGAGGCAGATCCGAGGTACGGGGAGCTTGTTTAAGGCGTATTATTTCACTGAGGCAAGGAGCAGTGAATTTATGGACAAGCTTAAACACAAAGCTCAGGAAGGAGTACCTCAATTTAGATTCAAAAGGTAACCAGCATAGTGAGGAGAGGACGTCACAGTGGTGATAATGGGCATTAACCACCAATGCAAACCTTCCCACCCCTATGGTAAGCCTGGGAGAGGAGAGACAGGGTTGAGGAATTTGTTGAGAGCAGTAGGAGCACCATAGGTCAGGAGGGGAAGTAGGAACGAAGAAGCAATCTTAAGGCAGGAGGCAGCATAGAGGAAGGGACGGATACGAAAGACAAGTCCTAGTTTCTGGTTCAGAGATTTAGTGACAGACACATGTGCTTTAAGGGACAGTGATAAGTCCAAGGTGTTGCCCAAGTATTTAAAGGAATGAACAGACTCAAGAGCATCACCACTGACAGAAGTAATGCTGAGAGAGTATGCATGGAGGAGGGTAGGTGGGAAAACAGCAAGCAGTTTTTTTTGTATTCAAAACAAGATGATTACACCTGAACCAGCCCTCAAGGAGAGCGAAGTCCGAGGCAAGATCTCTCTTAATTTTGTCAATGTCAGGAGAGGAGCAGTAGATGACTGCATCATCAGCACAGAGGTGTACCGAATCTCCTCCACAAAAGCTAGGTATGTCATTGGTGAAGTGTGACATCGGACCCAAAATGGAGCCCTGTGGGACACCATGAGTTATCGGTCTGAGATTAAAGACTGAGCCAGCCCACTTGACTCTTTGGAAACTGCAGAATAGATAACTTTTAGCCCAATTCAGAGCACTGGAGTCCAGACCAAAAAGTTGATGGAGCAGAAGGATCATGATTCACCAGGTCGAAAGCTTTAGTAAGGTCAACAAAGATGGCACCAGTGGCAGAACCCTGGTCCATTGCCTGGAATATGTCCGTGGTCACTTATCAAGGCAGTAAAGGTACTGTGATTCCTTCAGAAACCATGCTGACGGGGATAGGAGATTATGATCGGGTCGTGCCTGAAAATAGTCATTGCTATGGCTAGTGTACCTACCTGGTAAACGAAAACTAAATAAATGATGTTCCAAGTAATCCTGAAGGTGGTTGTATATTATCCGCTCTTGAATTTTAGCCAAGGGGCAGAGTATGGAAATGGGTCTAAAGTTTTCAACCATAGTATTGGATCCCCCTTTATGCACAGGAACCACCACTTTCCATTTGTCTGGAACAATGCTGGCGAGGAAAGATCAGTTGAATAGGTCACGGACAGGGCGAGCAAGAGCTGGAGCACCCAGTTTAAGCAATTTAGGCTCAATGGAGTCATGGCCAGGGGCGCTACCTGCTTTTAAAGTTAGCAAGAAGCCTCTGGACCTCAGAGAGATGCCAGTTTTAGGTGGAAAGCAGGTCGAGCCCCAGGGGTGCTCAGGATGGATTGGGCAGGAGGGGGAGGACAGGAGTGACCAAGAGTGAGGTATATTTGTGGAGATCAGTAAAGAATCATTAAACCCAGGCACTTAATACGAGGGTCAGCTAGGGTGGCTAGCCAGTGAGGGCAGCTCAGGACTTCAGCAGACTTACCTTTTACAAGGGTGTCAATGCTTTTTTTTCTCTCCAGAGATTTGAAGTGGTGTTTGGCTTTATAGAGGGAGTTTTTGCACTTCCTATAGACTTGCCGGCCAGAAGGCAGTACAATTTTTTTGTAGGTTCGCTAAGCCTCATCACGGTGGGACATAAAATGACCAAATTTCCTTAGTGAGCCAAGGAACCTCGACACCCTTGGATCTACTTTTTTTCAGTGGGGCATGGTTATCGATAATTCGAGTGAGGGTGGAAGTTAGGAAATCCAAGACCTAATTTATATCAAGGAGGGTCTTAATAGGGCACCAATCTGTTATTGATGGAGTTAATGTAGCTACTAACATCGAATCTTGACATGTCCCATACCAGAGAGATCTTTATGGGGGAGAGGGGTTGGGACAGTTATTCCTCCAGATACAGAAAATAGGGAATGGTCCTTATACCACTGAATCCACCCAAGGATGGCTCCCTAGAAAGGTTTACCAGTAGGGGCATGGTAAAGGTGGTGTGCCTTCTTAGGCAATGGGGGGAAGGGGTAGTCAGGTGATTCCAAGCTGCCGTAGTGACATCATAGGAGTCAATCAAGGGTGGTACCACCTCTGGGAGGGAATCCCGCTGCTAGGAATTAACTGCCAGCTAATATCTCTCTGCGTCCTGCTCCTCCATCTTCCAGCCCATCATGGACTGGATGTGGCACATGATGTCCATGAAGGATGGGCAGGAGGAGACTTGGGAATCACCTTGGAGGGCTCTCCATCCTCTGAAAACTCTTCAGGAGAGGACAAAGTTGGCGAGGAGTCTGAGTCCTCCCTACTTGACTCATCAGGGTCTCTTACCAGCGACGGGCACTCGTCCTGGTGAGAGACCGAGCTGATTTTTTATTTTTTTACTTTTGTTTTACCAGGTGAGACACACTAAGCTGAAAGCTTGTTTACAGGTGCAACATGGGAGCACAGGGAAGTTAAACGACTTGCTCAGGGTCACACAGTATGCAAGTGGGGGCTGTGGGATTCAAACCCAGGTCTCCAGGTTTGCAGCTCAGAGCCTTAAACCGCTGCGCTATACTGCCTCCCAAATGATGTCGGGTTGAGACTCAGAAGACCCCAACGTTCAGGGTTTGCTGTCGCCAGACCTGTCTAGGTCTTGGGGTGGTGGGTCCCGGTTGGAATGCCGGGGAGACACTGGAGGTGGGCCCTGAGGAGTGGAGAGAGCTGCCTCTGGATGAAGGACCACTACGTCGAGAACAGGACACCATAGTCCACCAGAGGTGGACAGTTACAAACCAGTGGGGTATGGATAAGGGTGCGACATCTGTAGGGCCGGCATAGGGTACCCTTGCGAAAGACCACCTGGCATCAGCTTGGGGTCCAGTGCCAGGCCTGGAGCAGGCAGCAGAAGAGGGACACAAATCCAGCACTCTGCAAGCAACCACCCCACAGCTGGGTGTGCTCTAGGAAAACTCATAACTAGAAACTCAAAATCCAATAGCACCCACCACCAAATAAGGCAATGACACAAAATATATGGCAAAACTTGCAGTTTAATAACACAGCAGGAAATACAAATGGTGCAAAACTCACTGATGCTGGTAACGCCTTCCTGAAGAGGCTACTGCAAAACCGTTAAGTCAGTGGGGCCCTGCCTTGCCCTCCCAGCCTGTGCTACCAGCATTAGTGAGGTTTGCACCATTTGTATTTTCTGCTGTATTAAACTGCAAGTTTTAGCATATATTTTGTGTCGTTGCCTTATTTGATGGTGGGTAGTGCTGGATTTTGAGTTTCTACTTGCAGAAAAGGGACGCCAGCATCTGGCCCGCAGGCTGGGGCAGCGGCAGGGCCGGAGGCAGCCCAGCGGGTGTTGGCAGGGTGCACCCAGGAGAGGTATCTGCTGGCACTGGGTTGGCTAGATAAGCAGTCACCTGGCTAGGAGACCTCCCAGGCAAAGGCAGAGAAACACTGAGCTGGAAGAAACTAGTAGCCTGCTGCGGGCGCTGCCTGGAAGGACTGGTGTCAGGTCCTGCAGAGAGGAGTGACATAGGCAATGCCTTGGCCGAGGGGGCTGCGACAATAGAAGAACCGCCACCTGAAACACCAACACCAGTAGAGTCTCCTGGCTGAGAGGCCATGGAAGAAATGGGCCCGAGTGTCAGGGGCTAGATTCAGGAGACAGTCTCCCGCCTCAAAGAGCTGCTGCCTGTAATGGTAATGAGGGCAGGCGGCTGCGTCACCGGTAGCCCAGCACAAGGGAGGACTGGTGGGGCTGAGGGAGCTGGCCTCCTGTGGGAGGACGACTCCCAATGTGGTCAAGGGTTTATGAGGCGAAAGCTAAGCAGATCGGTCCCCATGTTTATACTTTCCATCAGATTTTTTTTTTTTTTTTTTTTTGAGAAGAGGAAGAAGCCTTGGAAGACTTTTCCTTCCTGACCAGCTTCTGCTTAATAAGGGGTGTCTCCAGAATCTTAAGACAACGTGTCTGAGTGAATTTCAGGCAGATCTGGCAGACTTCGGTGTCGTGGATGGGGCCTAACCAAGGACGCAAGCAGAGTGGCAGTCTCCTTTTTCCAGAACTTGTTTGCTGCAGGCACACTTCGTGGAGCGGTCAGAAGACGAGGCTGGTGGAAAAGACAGAACACCGAAAATTCGATGTTTAACTACTTAATTTATCCAAAGAAAAATATGCAACAAGGGTGTACACTGTGAACCTCACCTAGGAGGTGGAAAAGGGATACAATTTGAGAAATCATAATTTAAATATTCCAACTGCCAGATCACAATAGATATGGGGATGCCATGTTTCAGAATTCTGTGTCCATATCGTGGAATTTACCACACTATTTAAAATGCATCTCCTCACATTGCACTTTCCGAAATGTTAGAAAAATTACTTTGCTAAAAACATGCAGTTATGGGTTAAATAATCTTTTCCGAGGCTATGAGATGCAAGTGACAGAAATTACATGTTAAATGCTTGTATTCTGTACTTGATGTTTTGTACAGGAGATTGTTGTAAACAGGCTAACACAATTTTATTACCTGCATGAAAATGCATTTTATTTATTCACTTAAAAGAAAGTAAAGCGCGACAAGCTTGAGTAATGGTCAACAGTAGCGGCATCCGCCAAGGTCAAACGTACATAGGTCAACTGCAGGAAATAACAGAGGAGGGTGTGGGGGACCGCTAGCTAGAAAGTTTTCTGTGTAGTCCTGGTACCTGGCAGCTTAGTCCTACTGGTGTTGGAATACTGCAAGGGCCTTCCTCCAAGTAAGATCTGCCATCGGGCGCTTGATCTGCCCTCACAGCTGGTCCAAGTGACCCTCATCCGTTCCCGTACCTGGGTCGCCAGTCGGAGTGGCAGAAGTACAACCACTCCTCCACTGATCCGGTTGGAAGCCTTGCTTTGACCATAAACATTCAATAATTTCATTTAGAAGGGTCTACCAACCCAGGACTCTAGCCACAAAATGAGCACTGAAGCCAACGCCATGAAGACTGGCTAGACAACCCATATGTGATTAATCCTTCAGCAATAATTAGCTGGCTATGCCATTACCACAAAAGTTATACACCCATGGTATGAAATTCGTAAAAAAAAGTACATGCCCACTTGGGCATGTAAGCAGCAAATGTACATGCTCAAGAAACTATTTACATGCCGCCCCCAAGTTAGTACAGTAACAGCCCACAGGCGCAGACTAGCTCTTACATGTTCTTTTTATTCAGATGTTAAATTTGCTCATACACTTGCCCTTTAAGGCTTTAACAACTAGAATTATTTTAGATTTCAGGTAGTCAACAATGCAAAATCTGTAAGAGATTACCTTCTCGGAATTTAGTTAATACAGCCCACAGGCACAGTAGCTCTCTGGAGATTGTTATGTAGTTTAACGAACTTGGCTCACTGCTGCCCTTTTAAGAGACTTTTTAATTTAGATGTGGTTAGTCCAAAATGCTACTTCAGTTTCTGTAAGAGGTTTCTTGGTCAGATTTTAGTCAATACAGCCCACAGGTGCAGACCAGTTGTAGCTCTTACAGGATATGTTTTTAGCTAACTTTGCTCACACTTGTCCTTTAAGGCTTTAACAATTCATTCTTTTTAGATTTTAGTAGACAACAATGCAGTATCTAAGAGATTTCCATTTCAGATTTTAGTTAGTAAAGCCCACAGGTACAGTAGCTGTTAAAGGAGGGTTTTTTTTTTTTTTTTTTTTTTTAATGTGGTTTGAGCAAACTTTGCTCACAGTTGCCCTTTAGGCTTTAAACAAACTATTTTAGATTTTTGGTAGCCCCAGAGTAGCTTTTTTAAAAGCCTTTTAGTGAGTTTTAAGCTAACTCAGCTCACAGCAGTTCTTGAAAGAGCTTTTTTATTTAGTTGGATTTTAGGTCCTTTACAACAACACAGTTCAGTAGCTCCAAAATATCAATTTCATTTATATTTCAGATAGCTTCCTCAGCTCTCAGTACGCTTTAGATTTGTTATAGTTTAGCTCCAGTTGAGTAAAAAATAGCTTTTTATTTCAATTAAGCGATCCAGTTGAGTGAAAATGTTTTTGTATTTATGAGAGACAGGAGAATGAGATAAACATTGCATTATGTTTGCTTGCACGCATATGCAAGAAACATAGTGCCATCATACGAGTTTTCCCAGAGCTGTGTCATCCTCTTCCAATGCAGTCAGTGTATTTGCAGGCGCGGTCACAGAGCGCCAATCACTGCTCCAGCTGTCTATGACAGCTGGAAAATGCAGTGGCATACAGTTGAAAGGAAGAGCTCCGCTTGAGTGAGTGGAGCTCTTCCCCCACACACACGCACTGCTGCTCATGCCCCTCCTCTCCCCCGCTGCACTGTACGGCCAGCCAGGTGCCCAATCTCCAATCGGCTCCATGCCCCCCAAGCATCAGGTGCCTGGCTGGGAGCACATCCCAAGCGTGGCAAAATGTAATGGCAGGCAGGGGTGCCCAACCCCCGCCTGCCCACTGTCTCCCCCAATGCTGTCGCCCTGTCGGCTTCACTGCCCCCGGTACAGGGTGCCATGCTGGGAGCCCACCCCAGCATGGCAACAGATGCCATGGCCGACAGGGATGCCCAATCCCCGTTGAAGCTCCACTCCCCTCAGCCATCCATAGCGTGGCAAGCGTCCTCACGTCGTCTTTTTCAAACAAAGGCGAAACCTGTAAAGAAAAAAAGCGATTTTCGCAGTCACCCTGCCCCCCCACAACCTGCACCCACCACTGTGCACCCTGCCTCCCCACCCCACACTTACCTCCGGAGTCCAGTGCGACGATCTTCGTGGACTGGGAACACGCCTGCACTCTTCAAAGCCGACCACTAACTGAGGAATGCCAGTAAGCTGTATAATGGGATAGATAGGGTTTTCAACTTTGTACATATCTCGGGCATTTTGGAATTTTTGCACCAAATTTTCAACATGGGGTTTTGGGACCCCTCATGATTCTTACTGTCATGGCGTTACTTGGAGTAAGGTGATTCGCAGCCACTGTGCAAATCACGCTTCCGAATGAATGCTGAACGACACTGCCAGTGTTCATAAGGTGGGCTCTCAAAAGCCTATTTTGAAAATTTGGTGGAAAATTCTAAAAAATGACTCATTAAGAGCGTATGCTATAGTTCTACACATCGCCAGAAGTTCACATTAATATTTTCACTCCAGATTTTCAACATTGCCATTTTACCACACCTTCTTATGAGCAGTACAGCTGTCATTTTTCAAATCTCACCCAAAATGTGTTTCCGCCCATGTAGCGCACAATGGCGCAGTCGGTGTGTGAAATCAATGTACAAGACACACTAAGAAAATCAGCGACACTGTTCATGAGCAGAGATCTTAAAATGGCTATGTTGAAAATTTGGTGAAAAAATTCCCAAAAATGACTGTTTTAGGAGCGCACGTTGCGCAGTTCCTACGCACGCTGGCAAGTTTGCGAATTTGTAACATCTGCACACCAGATTTTCAACAGTGCCATTTTACCGCACTTCCTTATGAGCAGTGCAGCTACCATTTTTCACATCTCGCCCAAAATGTGTTTCCGCACATGTAGCGCACAATGGTACAGTCAGTTTGCGAAAACAATGTTTGGGACAGATTAAGAAAATCACAGTGACACTGGTCATGAGCAGAGGTTTTAAAATGACTATGTTGAAAATTTGGTGACAAAACTCCATAAAATAACTGTGTTACAAGTGAGCATTGCGCAGTTTCCATTCACCCTCGTAGGTTCATGAATTTGTAATATTTTAAGTCCAGATTTTCACCAGTGGCATTTTTCCACACTGCCTTATTTACAGTACAGCTGTCATTTTTCACAACATGGCCGAAGTGTGTTTTCACATTTTCAGCGCAGAGATGTGTGGTCGCTGTGGGAAATCATTGTTTGGCACAGATAAAGAAAATCACAGTGACACTGTTCATGATCGGAGGTCTCAAAATGCCTGTGTTAATCTACTGTAAAAAAATCCCCAAACTAGTTACATTACGGGTGTGCGTTGCAGTTTCTACGCACGCTCGTGACTTCAGCATTTTTAAGATTTTCACAGCAGATTTTCAACATTGCCATTTTTTACACCTCCCCATGAACAGTACCGCTGTCATTTTTCATATTCTGTTCGGAATGTGTTTTTGCACCTGTGGTGCCAAATGCCACAGTCGCAGTGCAAAAGCAGTTTTCGGCTAACAAACAGATATTGCCACTGTTCATGAGGTGGGGGTCACAGAAAAACCATGTTGAAAATTTGGAGTGAAAATACCAACGAATGCTGAGGCGTTAGGGTTTCTGACCATAACGCCACACCCTGTAGAGTATGACAGGCATCAGGGGTGTGACTTGGGATTCTTGCCTGTCATGCTCATACCATTTCACCCCCACCCGCACCCTGCAGCCAGTGAGAGGCATCAGGGTGTGCCTCGAGACTCAAACTTCCCACCCCATTCTCTATACGCACCCATCTCACCGTATTTCCTGATGGAATGGGGTGCCATAGGACAAAGACCCTACACAACATGACAATTTGTCATTGTCTGCAGGGTAGGGTGGTGAAATGGCGGTCATTTATGCCCGACGACCCAAAGGCACACCCCAATGCCTGCCACTCTCTGCAGGGTGGTGGTGGGGTTGGCTTCAGTTCAATACTTCGCTGCCATTCCTATTATGCAGCTCTGTAACTTCTACACTGCCAATGCCAGCAAGCAAACATTCGGCATTGACAAATGCTTGTTTTTCAATATTTTAGCAAGTTCAGCAGACCTCCCAGTCTTCGAGTCTGTGACTGCAGATAAAAGCAGACTGCAAGAATGGGCCCCTGCTGCTTTTAGTTTCCCCTGGTGGCTGTGTCTCCCACCCCCACCCCGCAGCAGTCTACTTGTTTTTTTTCCTTTTACTACTGTCTCAGGATGTCCTTATCTAATATACAGTGAGACAGCAGCGGCTTCTCTAGTCTGAATTTAGACAGCCGTCACCCTCCCCCTCCAAGTTGCAAGTGGTAACGTTAAGCCTGGGAAGTCTGATCAAAGAACTAAATCAAGAGCTCTTAAGAGAGCTTTAGCATTTTACTTTTTTTGTTCTGAAAGTAAATCAGGAGTCAGACTTACTAGTCCGATCGCGATCACCGGCTGCAGAGTGTATTGCAAGCAGACGTCTCCTCTCTATGCCGAGAGCGTGCCACTCATTGCACGATTTGTCTCGCTGACTAAACAGGCTGAAGTGGCAAGCTTTGTAGAGACCACACATGATCACACTGTGTGAAGGGGCGGGCAAACTAAAGACACTCCTCGATTGGTTTCTGACCGCTGTGAAACAACTCCTGCCCAAACTTAATCCCTCGCAGCTTTAAGAGTTTGTCTCATCATCATCATCATCATCATGGCTGGTAACACTCCCCCAGCAGCGTCCTCGACACAGCAAACAATGACATAAGGTCTTAAAAAAAAAAAATAAATAAAAAAAAAAGACTGAGGAAAACACAGAGATATGGGGAAAATGGACAAAATGGGACTGGCTATGCCCCTCGGGGCAGGCACTAAACAGCACCAGGTGCCCCGAGACAAAAGTGCCTGCCCTGGGGCACCTAAGGTATAGGAATTTCACACCCTGTACATACCTGCAAATGTTTGCCACATGTGGAACCATTCAAAGGGTGAAGACCTCTGCTGAAACCAGGACCGTCTAGTGGATGGGTCGGTCCCCACCAAGCACTTAACTGGCTTCACGTTATAGAAAATAAAAACATCTTTTCTATGTATTTGCTAGTATAAACATTTTGGTGGCAAGTACCCCACTTGGTGTGATGTGTACGCTACTTGGTATAGCCAGCTGATTAGGACTTGCAATAAGTAGAGTATGTACACAATCTGTTCTTCATGGTGTCAGTGTTGTCAACAGAAGGAGACAAGGCAATGTTTGAAGATTCACAAAATTTATTGAATTCCACCAGCATTTAACAGCAAGCGGTAAGGCAACGGATTACTGAAGTAGTGCAAATCTCTGTCCAACTAGGATACAGCTCTATTATATACCATCAAAAATCTTTGGGATTTACTTGGCAGCGAAGGAAGGGCAGGAGGTCTCTGTAGTAGTAGCCTTCTATTCAGTGCCACTTTTGTAATGAGGAACTGACTTTAGTGCATTTCGCAATGGACAGACAGCAACATGAAATGTCAGAACTGATACCTGATGTCTACAAATGATCAGAATCATAAATCATCACAATAGCCTTATAAACAGCGGCCACAGGAAGACCATATGCATATCCTGGTCCTAGCCTGGGTGCAAGAGCAATATGTGTTTTTTTTTTTTGGGGAGATTAAGTTGAGGACTTTGAAGAACATTCACAAGTAGGTCATCTTAACCATAAAGCAGCAACTGTAACTCAAGAGTCACACTGAGTCCACATTTGGAATGTTCTGTAGGTTACACACTTGTTCTGCATGCATGGAAGGATACCCAACAGAATTCCAAGACAACTTAAAGTAAATTTTCCAAGTAGTGCGTCCATTATAGGATACTTCCAATGGCATCGTCATGCTGACCATCTGTAGTCAGTTCTGGCACCAATGCTGCTGTAAATCCTGATCACCAATGCCACCTCCGCGGACTGTTTACGGTTGGGGGGTGTAGCGTAGATATTTTTTGCCAGATGGCAGCTCTTTGGTGAAAACACCACCTGGAAACAGCTTGGTCGCCTCTTCTTCAGGGATGTTGGGAAGGACCATACAGCTCTCACCTGGCTATAAAATAAACACAGAAAAAAAAAATGAGAACACCATGCGATTTTGTACATATAGTACACCGATATCCTGGCAGCTATTTTGTGTCAGGTTAGCAATGGATAGTACGGACTTCATACGAAGTTATTGGAAGTAAAGAGTTAACATGTTGCAGCCCAGGTAGGACCTCCTCCAGCCCACAGAACCCTGCCACTTACCCTGGAAATGGTCTAGTACTCCCCCTACCACTGACTTGTGACATCGAAGTGCCTGCAGCGGGCCCTGCCTGAGGTACAGCCCATGAGGATGTGGGTGGGGGTGCAGAGTGCAGTTGCTCTGCACCATTTCAGTTTCTCATCTCCTGGCATCATTCAGCAAGTTTGTCACTTCTGATACAAGGACAGCCCTCCCTCAATGTTTCATCTTCCATGGACACCCAGTCTTCTGGGGCCAGTCCAATGGGATCAGGATGTGTCTGCTTTTCTGGAGAATGAGGAAAGAAGGGGGGGCATGAACTCACTGGGGAGGGGGGGAAGAGACTTGATATAGAAACTTTGGTACCTCAAGGGCATAAAAAAAAAAAAAGGTGTAGATGGGGGATCTTTTCCAATGTAGAAAAGATATCAGAACGGGGGACACAATATGAAATTGGAGGGAGTTCGATTAAAAGGTAACATGAGGCAGTTCTTCTATACAGAGAGGGTGGTGGACACTTGGAACAGTCTGCCATAAGAGATGGTGGGGGCAAGCACAGTGAAGGGGTTTAAACATGCCTGCGACAGGCACAAGGAAATATTGGGTGGGGAGGGACTAATGAAAAGCCATCGATCACTTAAAGTCAGTGACTACATACACTAAAGCTTACTGGCAGACTGACTGGCCTATCAGTCCTTATCTGACTACAATTTCCATGCATCTATGTCTATGTGTCTATGCCTTCTCATCTTTTTTTTTTTAATTTCCAATTTCCACCCCCTTTTCCCCTGGATCCCTCCATCCTTACATTGAGGCTACACTATAAGACAGCCTTTGCTGAGAATGTCTGGCCCCTACTGTCCCCTTTGCTGGCAGTGTTCGAGGTTCTTTAATACATTTCTGCCTCACCTTCCAGTCAACAGGAGTTGCAACCTTCTTGTGTGCAGTCAGCTGAAGCGAGTCAATGACTCTCAGAATCTCAGTGAAGTTCCTGCCGGTGGTTGCGGGGTACAGGATGGACAGCTTCAGCCTTTTATCTGGACCAATAACAAACACCTAAAGCAAACAAGAACGGGAGTCAGCAAAACCATGGTCATGTCCCCCCTCGGCCGTTTTTGTTTGTCATAGGCTAAATAATGTGAAAAAATGCAGCACAAGTTAAAAATAAGAGCTAAAAAACTCTTTTGTTCTAAAGTAAGCAAAAATGATCGCAGTGGTAATGTATGATAAATTACATATAGAAACAGATAAGTTCTTTGCTACTGAAATTAAATGGTTTCCACAGTTTTACCACAAAGCTCGAAACGTTTTGTTTGCCAGCTGGAATCACTGTAGCTGCCTATGCATTATTTATTTTGTTTGTTATCCGGGTTGGGTGCGTTAGGCATGCATCTGCTCATTTTCAGGCACGATCCCGGAGGGGTTACAAGCTATGGGTAGTACAACACAAAATGCAGGGTCATACAGCTTACAAGGAGACAGAACATAGAACAGTTATAAGTGCCATACAATATTATAATGGGTACAGAACAGGAATAGTTGGGTAGTACATTCAATAGGCGATCTCAGAGGTGCGGACATTTGCTAATACATGTAACAAAATGGGGTGAACAGTCCCAGGCAGAACATTTAGTACATTCAATATGCGATGAAAAGGGTGTAACATTATGTCATAAAGTACTCCATTTAAAACCTGTATTGTCCCTCTCCAAGATACTGAAGAGGGGCAAAATGTTTGCATATATTTTGAGAACGTTTTGAAATATGCACCACAGCTGGCCCAGTGGTGCGGAGGGTTGAGGCGCTGGACGCCACTCCTTGTGCCACACTGGCGACCTGGGTTCATGCTCTAGCTCAGGGGTCGGCTGGGGGGGGGAGGGAAGGAAAGAGGAGCTGATTGAGCTGCCGGCCTGGCAGCTCTCCTCCTCTGGAGGGATCCAAGGGTCTCCTTGGCGCTTGGCTGCCTCCTGGTGCAGGCTGGGCAGCCTTGCTGTGCATGAGGAGCCCTGGCGCTAGGCCAGGGGAGGGCGGAAGGGGCTATCACCAGATCCGCAGTACCACGTGCACCTCCACGCGCATGCGCCACCATATTCTGGGGCCTCAGGGTAACAGGGAGAAATGTGGGAACGCAGGGGCCACGGCAGAATGAAGCCTCCGGGCTACCTCTCAGAGGTCCGCCAGGACACGCAGAGTGTTACAAGATCCCGAACGACCCCCGGAGTCCAGCAGGTTGGCTGATAAAAGGCAGCAGCTCGCTGAGGAGAATAAAGACAGAAATATGCACCATAATTGCCAAGATACATAAAATTAAGCGAGAATATTCCTTGCACCCCATTAATAGCCAACCCAGATGTATTCTTTCAATGACCTTTTAAAAGGTTGGGGCAAGAATATGCCCCTCCAACCCATGGAAGGGAGGGGGACAACCGGTTACTCACCTGGAACAGTAGTTCTAGGAGAGGTATACAATTTACACCTACACTTCTGGCAGTGTTTTTATCTTTAATTCCTGCTGGGACATCAAGCTAAATCCTCACTCACCTGGGTGGTAACTCCCTTGGCACCACCCCGTGATGTCAGATCTTACTCGCTGGAAGCAAGACTAGTGTGCCACTTGCCAGGGGAGGTCGGGTGGGTCAGTGTGGATGATTATATCTCACTCCTAGAACTGCTACAGGAGAGTAACCAGTGTTTCTAGGGATGTGGATATGCATGTAACTCCACACTTCTGGCAGACTCCTAGCAGTTCTCCTGGAAGGAGGGGTCAAGGCACATACCAGGGGCACGACACACCCCCTACTTAGGGAACAGAGACTGGAGAACTGAGGCTCCTAAACCAGCATCCTGGTGTGACTCAAGGTCGATGTGGTAATGGGAAATGAAGGTGTGTGCCGACTTCCAGGTAGCAGCCCTACAGATTTCCTGGATAAGAACAGTCCTGGATGCAGCCACCGAGGCAGCAGTACGACAAGTAGAATGAGCCTTTAGCCACCGTACTTGACACCAAATGGAGAATCTCTTCCATTTGAAGGCATAGCACTTTTTGTGCCTTCTGAGAAGCCTCAACCATAGTGAGGACAGAGAGACCTGAAGCCTGGTAGTCTAGCTGCTCAGGAACCAGGATGTCCAGTGCAGAGATTGAAGGACTGGATGCAGTACTTTCCCCTAACTGCAAAAGAGCAGGTCCAGGCAGAGAAGATGTTACAGGAGCCTGCAGCTGAAGCAGAGGAGATCAGAATACTAGAACTGGCAGGATCAGTGTCTAGCCACCAGGATCATCCTTCACTTGTCCCTCCTCGCCTTGAGCAACACCCTGTGGATCAAGGGAAATGGAGGAAAGGCATACATAAGGCCCAGGGCCTCGAAAAGGCATCCCCATGTAGTGTTCACTGCTGAGGGAGGCCAGTACAATACAGCCTCAGTTTTGCATTCTTCCTGGAGGCAAACAGATCCAGAAGAACAGACTGTGCACTACCTCCAGATGGAGGGATCACTTGTGAGATGCCTCACCCACATGGCTGAGGGTGTCCTCCAGCTGGCTGGACACACCAGCCAAATGGATGGCCAGGAGACCAGTGCTCAGGCTGCACACGAGGGTCCAGATGCAGAGAGCTTCCCTGCATGGAGGAAGGGAGTTTGTACCGCCCAGTTTGTTGAGGTAGCACATTGTCACATTGTCAGTCTGGACCTGAATGACCAGACCCCGTATGTGTGGAGCAAAGGCAGTCAGTCCCAGCCGAACAGCCTGAAACTCCAGCAGGTTGATATGGCACTGGGACTCCTCGGATTTCAGAGTCAGAGGACTCTGTGCTCCGCCAGTTGGGCACCCTAGCCCATCAAGGAGGCAGTTGTGATGGTGGCAGTCTGCTCCAGGCAAACAAATGGGATTCCTTCTTACAGATGTTCTGGGACTAACCACCACTGCAGGATGTCCCACATCAACTGGGTCACAGTGACCAGCTGGTGGAAGTGGCTCTGGCGCAGAGACCATTAATGGGCGAGCTCCCATTGCAGAGAGCACATTCTCCACCGGGCTCAAACAGGACCATGCATCCCAGGAGGCACAGGAAATCCCGAGCAGGGTGCAACTGCCTGACCCAAAAGGATCGTGCCAAGGAAGTTTGCCTCTGCCCGGTCTGCCAGTAGCCAAGCCCTCGCTCTGCAAGAGTTGAGCTCCACCCCGATGAAATGCATCACCTGCGAAGGTACAAGCTCCGGCTTGGCCTCATTCACCAGGAGTCCAAGGAACAAGCAGGTCAGGAGAGCCAGGTCCCGGTCCCTGGACTGCTCCACCTCCTCCCTGCAGGGACTTTCTACACACCAGTCATCCAGGTAGGGATACAGCTCGACTCCTCGGCATCTCCGGTAGACTGCCACCACTGCGATGCACTTGGTGAAGACCCTGGGAGCCAAGGAGAGGCTGAAGGGCATGGCCTGGAACTCTGAGTCCCTTCTGCATGGAACTGCAGAATTGGTGGTGGGACAGACTGATGGGAACATGGAAGAAAGCATCCCAAAAATCCCGAGAGCAGAACCACATGTTCTGCTCCAGAGATGGAATGATCCAAGACACAGTGACCACCCTGAAGGTGCGCAACTGAATAAATTTGTTCAGGTCTTGCAGATCCAAGATAGGGGTGCCAGCTCCTATGTCAGCTTTGGAACCAGGAGGTACATGGAGACAAACCCTGGGTGTACTGGAGGGTCTGGACAATGTCTTCCCGAAAGGTTGACAGCATGTCTGCAGACACCCTGTCCTCCGGTGGGGAGTGGGCTCAGCAAGACGGGTAAGCTTTGAACTCTAGAGGCAGATCCTAGCTGACCATGTCAAAGACCCACCTGTTCGTGGTGACCGTGATCAGGCAGAAAGGACCAGGTGGAGCCAACCCCCCCCCCCAAACGGTAGGACACTGGAGACAGGACTGGCATGGGGGCAGTGCCCCCATCCCATTACTGGGGGGGCTCGGACATACATACAAGAAGCCAGCAGAAGGCGGCCATTTGGTCTATCCAGTCTGCTCGTATTGCAAGGTCCACAGCTTAAGCTAATGTCCCTGCCCTCCCTCCCCACTCCTCCCAACCCATGATACTCATCTTCCCCTATGCCTATCCCAGCCTCTTAAAGCTGCCCACTGTCTTCAGTGATTTGACCTCTTCCAGCAATGCATTCCAAGTATCCATCACACTGAAGAAGTGCTTCCTGACCTCCTTCCTAAACCTCCCACCCGCCTGCTTAAGAATGCCCCCTGGTGTTATGGTTGCCACTCACCTTATTTATCCCTTTCAAGTACTTGAAAGTCCCCAATCATGTTCCCCCTCCTCCCGTGCCCTTGGGATCCCTCTGGGTGGAGGCAGCACTGGATTTCTCAATGCGAGTAAGGGGTCCTTCCACCCCCCACCCAAACAGGTCGGTGCCCAAGAAGGGGACATCCACCAACTTGTGCTGGGTATCTGCTGTAAAGGCAGAGATCCACAGCCAAGCCCTGCAGCACATGGCCACCACAGCAGCCAGAGCCCAGGCACAGGAATTGCCTAGGTCCATGGCTGTCTGGAGCTGCTGTTTTGCCACCACTTGGCCCTGGTCCTAGACTTTGACTGTGGACTGTAAGTCAACTGGGAGAAGGGAAAGCAGCTCATTGCGAGTACCAAAAATGGCATGAGCGAAATGGGCCATCAAACGGGCTAAAACTGCCTGACGAAGGCTTAGCACAGAGGCTACATAGACCTTTTTGGCCATGTGATCCAACTTCTTGGATTCCTTGTCGGGAGGCTTGTCCACATCTCTGATATTGCTGATATGCTGAAAGATGGATGGCCACCAGAACCTCGGTCAAGGGATGCTCTGTGAAGCCAAACAAGGAACCCGTAGGGACTGCTTACTTTCACGCCATATGGGCTGACAGCACAGGGCAGGAAGCAGAGTGCTGCCAAAAGCTCCACAGCGAGGCCAAGAATGGCCTTGGTGACCAGGAAGGAAACCCCAGGGAAGTCCCCTCTATTGAGAATAGAGACTTTTCGGTCAAGGGATACTTCGTCCGTTTCTGGATGGGCTGCATCTGGATCCCAGTTAACTCCGAAATCAAATGGCGCAAGCCCTCTAAAGAGATGGGGACCATGCTCCGTGGACAAATCCTCCCACGACTGAGTCCACCGGACAGGAAGGCGGGGAGAAGTCCTCAGACTGTGGATTCGCCAAAAAGGAGGTTGGCCACACAAGTCCCCGCTTGACCCTACAAGGTCTGTCAGAGGTCATGGTGACAGACAGCTGATGAGCGTATGGGCATCCGGGGGAGACCCTCCTACAGCTGCTTAGGAGGTGGCTCCACGTGGATGAGCAGAGAGGCCGGAACAGACAGAGCCACGATAGGCTGGGGCATTGGCAACATGAGCCATGGAAGAGCCAGAATCTGCTCAACCCTGGAAAACATGAGCTGCTGCCACAAGAGTTCTTCATAGCACCAGTGCATCTTGTGCTGGAGCCTCTCCTCGTCCAAGGAAGAAGAAGAAGAAGGCAGCTTGCCAGAGTGCCAAGAGCAGGAATGCTGATGTCGGCGCAGGCTACTCTACTCTGGACTTGGGACTGTGACCTCTATCACTCACTCATCGGGGAACCAGACAGCAAGAAATGGAGGGAACTGACGAAAGCAGAGAATCCTCTTGGGTAATGGGACCCCAAGAGTTAGTGACTCTGGATCTGCATGCTGGTCCAACCCACCCTGAGAAGTAACAGGTAGGACCAGAGTCCTAGAAAGTGAGGCATTAGCCACCTCATCCTACGACAATGCAACCGGACAGAGAAAGAGCTCGAAAGTTTGGTCGACGGGCCGGACGTGGAGACCATGGGGTCAGTGGCCTGGACCAAAGGATCAACCATAGCCTAAACCTACAGGGAAGCATGGGAGGCTGAGGCTCAAGAGCGCTCGCGATCCCACGATCAAATCGATGAGACTTCTGAAGTCTCCTTTTTTGAAGATTTGGAGGATGTTGTGCCCTTAGAGGGGCCCTGCCCAAGGGTGGGAAGAGACTGGCACAAACCTCGAAATGTCCCTGTAAAGGGGAAGCCAAAAGAAAGCAGCACAAAGGGCGAAGCCAAAGAGGCATACTCCAGCCTGAGCCGCCACCTCTTCAAAAAACTACAAGTTCTGCAGACCCCGCAGCCGGAGACCGCCTGACAGGAGTCTTTTGATCAAATGGGAGGGTTCTGTTCATCGGGGCACCCTGAAAATAGCAGACCGTGCTGGTCCTCTGGAGTACTGGGATGCAAGGTGCCACACAGGCCACATGCCTGGGGATCGGGATCGTGGCCTAGACAGTAGATGCACGAGGTATGCAGTTCCATCCAGGACATCTTCTGCCCGCACTCACATTTCTTTAAACCCCGTGCCATCTTCAAGTCCATGACCAAGGTTTTGAACAGGTTCACAATTCGCTTAAAGACTTTATTTAGTGTTTGAAAGCAAACGGCCTACTCGGCGCAGAGAGCAGTAAGGATAGGGTTACCACCTGTCCCTATTTTTGCAGGACAGTCCTGATTTGGACAGCTGTGTCCTGCAGAAAAACATGAAAAATACTAAATGTCCTGACATCATAGCAGAAAAAATATTTTCTGATTTTCCTCTAAATGTTGCAAAAAACTATAACGCCTTAACTAAAAAATACCTTAAAATAGAAAACACAAGAAACATCTAAAAAATTACAACACTTAGTCTTAATTCTGACTATTTAGAGAAAACATGTCTGTCGCATTGGTTGAGAGGACATATTGTCCTGCGAAAAACACAGTTTCAGTAAGAAATGTCCCACTTTGGGCTTCTTAAAAGGTGGTAACCCCAAGTAAGGAGGGAACCGATCTGACATCATGGGGCAGTGCCAGCTTGAAGACATTCTGGAAAGCATTAAAGAGAAAGTAACTGCCATAAGTGTGGATAGTACATCAAATCCACATCCCTAGAGTTTATGTTCCTTAACTTACATGACGTGGGCATTTACTTAATCTCCAAGGATCCCCCCGGAAAGAATTTAAAGTAGCTAAGCATGATGGCAGTGAAAATGTTAACCTATACTTTTTTATTCTAGATTAAATATTAGATGGCCATTTATCTGCTGAATGTAAGCTACCCCTCTTTTCCCCATTTTGAGTCTGCGGTAGCACTTTCTGCACGTTATTTAAACAGAGTACCTTAGAGCTATGCGTTCATTTGCAAAGGTACCATGTCAAGTGTTAAACAAGTTAGTATACAGGCAGCAGAAAGTATATTTGTCAATACATACAATTAATTAGGTTTCAGGCAACTCAGAAAAGCACAGTAACAAATGTACAGTACAAGGTTTCAACACATCAGTAGGTCACTATATGTACCATTACAGGAGGAGGAAGGATGGTAGGAGGGAGGCAGGGTGCAAAGGACTACAGGGTTGGGAGGGGGATAGGTAGAGCAAAATAGGTCATGTTGAGGTTAGGATTAGGATAGGCATTTGCACGAGTAATCTTGTGCGAGTTCCTTTTTAAGGGCCCTCTTGAACAGACACATTTTAGGTAGCTCTGATATGGAGGTGGGAAGGTTGTTTAGCCAGTGTACAGCTTGACATTTGAAATAATAAAAGGAGCATTCCTTTTAATATGGCTTGAACCAGGTTTTCATCAGTATTCTTCGCTGCCTCAGCTTTGCACATCTGTTGTCCCATCAGCTGAGGGAGCACTACCCGATGCATGCTAGCTCATTTCAGTCACAGAAAAAGTGACGTTAAACAGTGGGTGTTCAAAAAAAACGAGAGAATACAGATGAAAACCTTGTCCAAGTCATATTAAAAGGAGCGCTCCTTTTATTATTTCAACTGTAAAAACACAAGGTGATGCAATAGAAGTCAAAATGGGGAAAAGGGTATCCTACAAGTCAGAAGGTAGGTGGCAATCTACAATAGAAAAGTACAAGTCAAATTGTAGCCACTATCATGCACTGCTGCTCTGCAGCAGGAACTGAAGAGTACCTACATCATGGGCCTCCCCTCGCCCCCAAAATGAAACGCATCCCATGTGGGTCTTGAATGGGGTCAACTTTATAGACTTCCCCTGAAACTAATAGATCTCTGGGGGCAATCCAAACCAATCACATGTGGGTCTGGAAGCAGTCCTGGACATAAAAAACACCAGGGATGACCCAGTTCTTTGCAGGGACTATAGCAGTAGTTAAGCAGGACAGCTACGGTCCAAAATGACTAATATCCAAACTCCACCTCTGCTTGTTAAAACTCTGAATACATTATTCATTCAGACGGACACATCCTGCACTTTTCTGCAAAAAACACCTTACTCGTGAGAGGCAGTCCTGATGACAGAAAATAAATTGTAGCCATACTGGTAACATGTACCATGCCGTTACGATTCTGACATTTGTATTTTTGTAATTAATCACAGGTCTCCCCTTAAAAACGTGACACTGTCAGTGGGCTTATCCAGTTACCAAAACCCAATACATACATAATTTTGAATATGTATGCAATTAAAAAAATAATAAAATAAAGATAGCAGTGCGTAGCCAGGAATAATGTTAGCCAAATGCAGGTTCATTTACAGAATATTCCAAACTTGAGGATTAGTGCCTGAAAACCTGCAGGTGGAAATATATGTTATTTATTTAGTTTTTGTTGACCGGGTAAGTGCACTAGACAAATCCTGCCTATTTTCAGGCACGACCCAGGGGAGGGGGAATACAGATGAATGCCAACTGACCTTGAACCAGATTAAGCTGTTGGTGGTATTTTTCTTTAATGGAGGAAATTTGGCCATTGCACCGGGGGAAATTCCCCAGCTCTTTGAGAAGTGCCACGGGATCTTTAACATCCACCTGAACTACCACCAATCCAGGCAGATGGGACCTCGGTTTAACGTCTCATCTGAAACATGGCACCTCAGAAGTGCAGCACCCCCCCTCATGCTGCACTACAGTGTCAGTATTGGGATATTAACCCAAGTGTCTGGTGTGGGGATGGAACCCACATCCTACTGATCTCCCAGCCTCAGAGGAGAGTGTGCCACCTGCTGAGCCACTGACACTGCTATATACAAATTTATATTCACCCACACCCTCAGGCACCATAGCGGTGAAAGGTTCAGATTGCCACATACTCTGGGGCTGTGGTGAGATGGTTTCCTATTGGGAAGGTATCAAGAACGGCCTTACAGCATATTTGGGATCTGCTTATTCCACTTTCCTTCATGCATGTTTGGTACAACAGTGCAAAGGATCTGTTCAAGGCAACAGTTACATGTATTCAGGACTACGTGCCTACTGACCTTAAAGGCATCACTTCACCGGCTCTCCCCCGTTATCCAGATGTTGAAGGAATGGAAGAAAGGCTACAATGACTGTTCCGTATGGAATTATGACCCTGCTGAGACTTTAAATTAGAAGTAATCCATAGGTGGTAGAGGGGTTAGACACCTTATAAAACCTCAATGGCGTCCACATGAGATGGTTAGGGCATGGGGGGGGGGGGAGAGAAAGAAGAGCCCCAACTCATGTAATAAAGATACATTTGGTTGGGCCATGCACCTCTGCCTTTAACTCTGTAGATTTGGATGCAGGCTGGACAAACGGATGCCTTTATGTTGCATCTAAAGTGTACTTATGTTTGAGGACACCTTATACAAAGCAATCAATTTGGGGTTTAAAGTTTGGTTGTTTTTGGGTGGCAATGTCCACAAATCTGTTGATTAACTATGCATGTCAGGTTATAACTTGAGGAATTGCTAATCCTGAGGATGCAGGCTGGTGGTGTGCTACACATGTGAAATGATTATGCTGGTAGGATATGGGTTACGATCCCCTCTGTATGTACAAAGCCAGATTTTTGATGCGCAACTATACCCGATTTCTAATTAAAGTTGAAAATAAAAAACAAAGAGACAAACCATTCCTGGCACAAAAAGAACTATTGTCTATTGAGTCTGCCCAGAACCTACTGGAGGTCTTGTCTAGCCACAGGACCCTAGTGGCAGTGCAGCCCAGTTTCCACCATCCCCTCCTGCGTTTGCTCACTCCAACCACTTACAGCTGTACAACCTTTGTTGAAAGCCAACGCCACCTTGGCATTTACAGCTTCCCTGGGCAAGCTGCTCACTGTTCCACAAAGTATTTTCCCACCTCCTTCTTTCCCCCTCCTCAGAAAATGCTGAAACTAGCATTGTCGAAAATTTATTATCTATAAAAATACACATTACTCATTCTTAAGCAAGCAAGGATTCAAAATGTTCTGATACAGGAACAACCACAACCTCAGAGCAGAGGTTTGCCTGGGATGGTAGAGATTGAGGTGAAACTCACACATCGAGCAGTCAGAGGCAGGCCATCCTTGTCCTTCTCATCCGGGTCCAGCATACCCAGCTTGACAGCCAAATCCCTGTTGGGGTCTGCAATGATTGGGAAGGGCAGCTTCTCTGTGACCTCGTCACCATTGTAAGCATTTATGTCCTGCAGAGGAAAGCAAACATGGACAAAGTTTGAATACAAACACATTTATATAAGAAATGTACCGCAAGGTCCAATTTAGGTAGTATAAAATAAGCGAAGACAACGAACCAACATTCCAACTCAAATTAACTAAACATTTTACAAAAAAAGGTTTAGCTTGAGAATGGTGTGCAAGTGAACTGTACTCTCCAGTTGTAGAAAAACCAGAACCATGGGATTCACCCCTATTACCGCTGATTTCAATACAGAAAAATCGTCATTCACAGTTCACTCATGGATTCATGACAGTGACATCATAAAAAGCCGAAGCATCATGTGAAAAGTAAACTGGTGCACTGAGCATGCCGCAGTAAACCAGGTTTTTGAGGAGGTGGAAGTTTGCCCAGAGCTATTCCTCCCATTCACTTTCCTACATAGAAATTCAGAAATACAGAATTTGCTGACAGATATGGACTGCTTAACCCACCAAGTCTTCCCATCCCCCCCCGACTACAGTACTACTGCAGACCCCACCTGATCTCTGGACCAAATCACCCCCCTTCCCTTTCCCCAATAGTCCATCATGCCTATCCCATGCATTCTTTAACCCCACCACTGTTTTCACCCCCAGCACCTCCACTGGAAAACTGTTCCAGGAATCCACTGCTCATTCTGTGAAGCAGTACTGCCTCACATCCCCTTAATGTACCCCACCCCCCAGTATCTTGTATGCCCTTGTCACCGAGCACCTTTTTGTCTGAAAAAGAGACTATCCGTTTGCACCCAGTTTACCCCCATAAAGTATTTAAAGGTCTCTATCATATCCTTTCTGTTCCAGACTGTACACATTTATGTCCTTCAATCTCTACTCTTAGGGCTTCTGATGCAGACCCTGCACCATTTTAGTTGCCCTCCTCTGAACCACTTCCACTCTGTCTATAGCCTTTCTGAGATATGGTCTCCAGCACTGGACACAGTACTCTAGGTGGGTTCTTACAAGTGATCTATACAGGAGGCACCACTACCTCCCTCTTTCTGCTGGCGATACCCCTCCCTATGCACTCCAGCATCCCACTTGGCCTCCCAACTTGTCTCACTGCCTGACCACCTTTAGGTCATACAATATGATGACTCCCCAGTCTCTTTCCCGCTTGGCGATAGTCAGTACCAACCCTCCCCCCCTCCATTTTGTACCCTGCCCCTGGGTTTCTGTGCCCTAAATGCATTATTTTGCACTTTTTTCATATTGAAACCCAGTTGCCATACTCTTGAGCACTCGAGTATTCTCAGGTCACTTATTCTTTCCACCTCCTCCCCCTCCTGAGTATCTACCCTATCGGAATTTCGTGTCATCCACAAACAGTCAGACCTTCCACTTTCAGCTCCTCCGAATTTGTTTAGAGAGGACCCAGCACTGATCCCTCAGGCACCCCACTGGTCACTCTCCTTTCCTGTGAGTGAATTCCAACACCACCACTCTCTGCCACCTATCCCTTAACTAATTTTTTTTTTTTTACTTTTCCACCTTTGGACCCACTCATATGCTACCCAGCTTGCTTACTAGTCTATGTGGAACTGTGTCGAACACCTCACTAAAATCTAGACAGGCTACGTCCACTGCTCCATCCTTATCTAGTTCCTTAGTCACCTAGTCCAAAGAACTCCACGTGATTTGTTTGGCATGACTTTCTCCCCCATATGAATCCATGCCGTCTTGGGTCATGTAACCCACTGGATTCAAGATATCCCATAATCCCTCCTTTCAGCAGCGATTCCATTAACTTTCCCAGTACCAATGTCAGGCTGACTGGCCTGTAACTGCCAGTCTCTTCCCTGCTTCCACTTCTGTGAAGTGGAACTATACCCACCCTCCTCCAGTCCTCTGGGACCACTCAGGTTCCCAATGAGTGGTTAAATTAGGACGGTCAGAGGTGCAGCCAGCACCGCCCTGAGCTCCCTCAACATTGGGTGAACCCCAGCTGGTCCCATTTTGTCCACTTCCAGATTTAAGGGTCCCTTCAGGACTCTCTGAAAACAAACCAGTGTCCACCTCCCTCCCTCCCTCCTTCACTTCAAACATCACTGAGGAGGCAGGACTAGTTCCCCAACCTCTTCAGGACACTGGCCCAGCAAGGGTAGGAGGGCTATTCTACAAAAGTTCCCCCACCAATTTATTTAACCAGAAGTGCATACTGAGCTGATGATGGCTCGTTTCCAGAGTCCGGGGGAGAGGGAGATATCCAACAATATACAAGCAGAAACAAAAGTGTAGAGCAAAGAATGAATGAAGGCAACAACTAGAGAAAGTAAACTCCTGTCAGTATATATAGAAATCAACAAAGACAGAACTGCGAGAGAGTTCAAGGCTAGCGAACAGAGAAAGTAAACCCCTGTCAAAATATACAGAAATCAACAAAGACAGAACAGCGAGAGAGTGCAAGACTAGCGAATAGAGAAAGGAGGAGAGGTCAAAGGCAGTTGCAAGTAGGACAACAAAAATCAGAAAGAAGAGAAGAGACTTTAGAGAACAGGAAAAATAGGCAGAATGAACAGCAAGGGGAATGGAGGACCAAAGTTTAGGAACGCGGTAAGAAAAAGCAGACTGAACAGTAGTTTTTCTAGGAGGTATATTGAGAATGGAATATATTGTTGTGAAGAGGGTAATCAAATAATGTGGGGGGAGGAGAATGGAAAAAGCCTTTATGGGCTGGTTTTCTTGTATCAGTGTGTTTAGTGACACCCCCTTAATTATATTTACCTACATAGAAAGAGCAGTTTCATTCCACACTTATGTCTTTCACCTTGCAAGAAAAGCTTTTAAAAGCATACTCCTAGTGTGCTACCCCTTCGGATTTGAACACGTGCTCAAAGCCATCCCCTGTGCACCTGCTGGCTTCCAGTGCTCTCTTAATTCAGCAAGAAGGCAGGACAGTGGGGGAGTCATGGTGGGCTAATGGCCATCGGGTGAGTTTAAGCACAAGGTGAAAACAGAATGCTTCCACCACCGGAGAAGGGCCGTTAGCACACCATAACACGCCCCCTGGAGTGCCTTATTGCGATTATGAAATGGGTCCTTTCATGAAAGGGATTTTTGAAACATTTTGAAGCCTCTCCTCTCCCCCCCCCGGGGAAGGGGTACGGATGGCAGACAGGGATGGCTTTGTGGGAGACAGGGTCCCTAGGCAAGGCCTGAAGGAGTGGCGGCCGGGGGTATAAATTAAAAGAAAAAGGGCAGGAAGATACATAGATACATAGACAGTGTCAGCAGATAAGGGCCTATGGCCCACCCAGTCTGCCCATTTGAGCTTGTAAGTTCAGTTTGTTTTCCCAGAAGTCTGTTGCCCCTTACCCCTGACCTCCAGAATTCCTTTATGTCTATCCCATGCATTCTTAAATCCCGTGATTGTTTCAGCCCCCACCGGGCTGGCAAAGATGGCAAATTCTAGCAGGGCTGGCCAAAGCAATCACTAAAAGACGGTTACAGCCGCTTCACCCACAATAATGTGGGACAATACAGAACATGCCACCTGTGAAAAGCCCAGTAAGCAAGTGTGATTGTGTTTTGCATTCCAAATTTTTATTGAAAGTATTTCAGTTCTCTCATCTGGCTTACAAACAATAGAAAAGATACACAAAGTGAGCAACAGGGTAAAAAGGAGAACATATAATCAATGCTTGCACCACAACAGTGAAACAGGAAGCAGGCTTCGATTACACCATGTATAAAGTTTATGCAGATGTTACCCAGGGTCACCCATTGAGACCGTTGCGGAGGACTCGCCCTCCACAGCCACAATTTATTTATAATCTTTTGCTGCCAACAATGGGATTAATTTTCTACTATCCCTCCCTCCCCCATGGTCAGAGGGACAATGGAAAGAGCAACTGAGGAGGAAGAAAATTTTGCTCAACAAAAAGGGCATTTAGAAATGTTGATATCTTGGGGACAAGCCCAAGAAAATTATGTGTGGCAAGAGCCTCGCCACATCCTCTTTAGCATGTCCGCCCATATATTTTGCTTGTATAGCAGGGGTGCCGAGATATTGCATGTGGTACTTCCATGAGTAGTCTCGACAGTAAAAGTAAGGATTAACCCAATACAGAGGGTGGGTGGGTCTACTTGGGAATTAATCCACGCCTTTGGGGGGTCCAACCAACCAGCTGTGGATTAATTCTCAAGTAGACCCAAGCTCTGGAGAGTGTTAATTCACTTGTAACATGTGGAAGGAAGAAGAAGAAGGAGAAAAAAAAAAGTTTGGCTCACTTTGAGAAACTGACGTACAGTTATTGCCAACTGTGTATTTAACTGTTTCAGCAGTTACATTTACACTTTTAGAAAACAGCCAGTCAAACACATTTAGGGCCCATGCAGTATTTTTGTGTGCATTAGGTTCATTTCTCAGTTTCAAGGTTGTCTAGCTCACTGTTGCGCGCTGCAGCATGACAGCTGTTACAAGTGTTGATTTTTTTGTCATCAGGGCTACCGATTTTAGTGTTTCCTTTAGGAAGTGAGAAACTGATGCTGCTGTTGTGAGGATACACTATAACCACTGACGGTCCTTTTCAGTAGTTCTGGATGCATACTTCTTTGCATGGCATGGTATCACTACTTTTCCCTATTGGGTACCGCTTCTCTCTGAATAATGACGTCTGCATATAGTCAGTTTCTGCCTTACTGGTATACAGTTCTCTCGCCATATTATCGTGACCTACAGGGCTACTACTATACTGAGCTGCTCTGAGTTTCACTATAGAACTGTGATGCTCGGACACCGATGCTGCTGGTAGATTATACCTTGTAAAGCTAGAATAATGGTGCATAGTGGTGGAATTCTACCGCTGCTGCTTAGAATCAGAATGCAGTACTAGCAATGTTAAAGTGTCTGCTATCACACTTGGCTCAGATGTATAAAGCTGCTTCACATGAGGAAGAGCACCCAGCTCTGTTTTATGGCATACTGTGGTTCGATATAGAAATTATCTTCTACAGATTCTGTGCCCTTTTCTGATTGGTGCAACTGATGAAGAAAATGCTGCATTGCTGTACTGCAGTGTTGTATTCTGTGCTCCCAAGACTCGTGCAGCTGCACGTACACTGGAGCGCCCCTCACCACGGATCTCCTACAATTTTGCTTTCCTTTTAGAGACTCAAGAACAGTGTCTCTCTCTCACACACACACACACACACACACACACACACACACACACACACACCACACTAAACTGTGTTTCGAGCCATCGTTTCACAGAGACACCTCCCAAAACATTAGATACTTGCACTTTGATCGCTCAGTTCACCGCAAGAATACGTGCTGCGCTTTGATTAAAGATGAACACTCTACTACTCTAGTCTGCTGTGCAAATCTGCAACATACTAGGAGTCCAGAGTCCATTCGGGCAGGTGGGTAGGAAGACTCAGACAGATACACCAAATAAACGAATGTGTACATGTACAAGACGTAAAAACGATTTGACTACTACTAAAAAGTTACTAATCTCCATTTTGTTTACTGCAGTCATAATTCAAACAGTTGACAATATGCTAGCTATCAGTAGCTGTGTTAACCTGCTACTGTGGGGAATTAGAACAAACAAGCAGTCTACTGGCTACTCTAAGCACTGCACCTTACATTAATTACAGTATGCCCATACATTGAGAATTAACGTATAGCTACTGGATGTTGTTTAGCCAATGAAATTAAACCCTTTTTCTTCCCCATGTTACAAGAGGCAGTTAATCTATAATTGAAGCAAGTTTGATCCACTCAGTTACCACACCTTGCAATTCCTTATTCCAGCATCCGAAGGGATGCATTAGGCAAGAATCTGAGATAGGAATTTAAATCTATAAAATGCAGAAAATTACATGCTCCTTACAATACAGATACAATCTGTAAAAGATGGCAAAGGCAGCTGTTACAACATGCTAATAAAATAAATACCCCCACCGAAGCATTAAAGTATTTGCAAGCTTAATGTCATGTGGTCCCTGAAGTTTAGGTTGGATAGTTCATTTGTTGCTAAATAGTTCAAATGCAGTTACAATATATTGTTTAAAAGACAAAGAACCTCTGTGCGCAAACACTGAGGCAAGGGTTACCCCAAAGGGCATTTGGTTGGGAAGCCAAGTTTCAAGAAATACATCATACATGCCTGCACAATGCAAAGCATCATGGGCTACAATGCAAATCACCACAGAATGTTATGCTGGTTCAACTTTAAGCGGAATTGCATGGTGCCGAAAGACCTCTCTCACAGTTTGCAAAGGCTACTAACAGATGACAGACACGTGTTTCGTCCTACCAGGACTTGTCAGTATGCCTTGTCTGTCTGACACCCCAGTGGAATGGACCAGCTACCCTAAGACAGTGTGCCTTGGATATGTTGTGGTGAACCCATTAAAATAAACTATTTAAAAGACAAAGAACCTCTGTGTGCAAACACTGAGGCAAGGGTTACCCCAAAGGGCATGTACTCAAGTTGACAGACCATTACAGCAATCGCAAATTCATGTAGGCCAGTTGCCAGAGACTCCCATTTGCATGTTGAGTGACGGGGGGAGGTGCCCAAATATTTGCATATAAATTCACAGCAAGCTGTGTCCCAGGTCAAAGGGGAAGTGAATGAGTATGCATCTGACCACTGCGTGCAACTCAGGACTTTTTGCATTGTTCTAAACTGTCACTGGGCTCGTCATTTACTCCTGGGTAATATATGCTTGCCTTGTCGGGGCCGGCACCCTCCAAACCTCACCTCATACCCCTGGCTCTACCCCTTTTAGAGTTAGCTCAGCATGATCAGTCTTTCAGGATGGACCCAACGTTCAATGGCAAAAGCAGATGATCTTTCAGACGATAGTATACGGGTTTGCAATACTTAGCAGTAGCGTACAGTTATGTTTCCTTCAAGATGCTTTGTGTGCATTATGTTATGTCTTTTTAGATGCAGTTATGTACATATTGGGGGTTCCTCCCTCAGACACTCCTTGCATCTCATTGAAAATCACCTCTTAGAGATGGTGTTACAGGCCACATCAGGTAGGCAGTGGTTTTTCTAGAATGTTGTTCAATCTGCTTTGTCTCAAGAGCACATCCTTACACCTCATGTAAAAGGCAAATGTAAGCCCGATCTGGTGGGATAGTGCATGTGCTTGGTCTCTTCAGCATCATCCTGCGTCACGTGGGCTGTGGTGCATTTACGCACAGCTTTGTAGGTTTACTTTTACTTGAATCAATAAACATCCAACAAAAAAGAATGATCAGTTTTGCGTGTGCTGGCTGAGGGGCAGGCAGCATAGCTAGGAGCTCCCTTTTCCTTCCCACCCTCTGTCAAAAGACAGAAACCATGTTTGTATGGTAGGTTTCTTCAATACCAGCAAGGCCAATGCTATTGTTTCAGCACCCAGTCCCCAAACTACAGGTGGTCCAGGTGAAGGTACATCTGGTTTCATGTTGGGCAGTGGTAACAGAGCTACTCCGGTCCCTCCGATATCTCAATATGCTTTTCTATAAAGGATCATCTAGGACACAGAAGAGCATTCCTTCTAGCCATTCACAGCAGGCTTCTCCTCTGGGAGCAGGGGCAGGACAAGACCATCCAGATGCTTCAGGACACCAGTCACAGAACTCGGGCAGAAAGGATGCACTTCCAGATTTGAAATGCATTCACATGACCCAAGCTTTTAAAAAAAAAAAAAAAAAAAAAAAGGTTCAGATCCTACTGACCCTCAGGATTCCAGACAGGAAGAGGAAGAAGGTGAATGGGTAGAGGAGAATCAGTCTTCCTCAGTCCCATCAACTTGCATCCCTGATTAGCTTCAGTGCTATTAAGGCACTTCTTGACAGTCACTGCATGGGCGCTTGTAACTGCTGATGGAATCCATTCATCCACGTATTGTTCCTGGTGTCCTGCGATATGCAACCTTTTATACGGCAAGCTATACTTGAACTTGCGCTGCGTTATACATCCCTGCCTCTATATACCAGACACCACCACCGTGTTTCTGTTCCTACAGCGTTATATTCCATTATGTATCAGGATGTTTGCCTCTAGCTTCATTTCCTATTACATCACTTTGTTTTCCGTATGTGCTTCACTGTGGATGTATTGAACCATTTTACAGTCCTACCCAGATGGTGAGCAGCTGGTGACTAATCAGTGATGGGGATGATAACTGTGACTATATCATCAGCTCCCACTATGGATGCAACCATCTCTACTGTATTTTTTTAATTTTTTTTTATTTTGAATTTTCAACCTAGGTAGTTGACAATTTCAAACAGTTTACAATTTCTCAGTGTTCCATATAGTCTTGGAAACCTTTCTAAAGATCATTTGTACAATGAGTTAATAGCTTTATGACAGAGGATCCTATTACTTTAGAATTAATAGTGTAGGTTACAATGTCCACATATTACATGTCATTAAGAGGCCACAGTCTGAGGCAGGTGCTATTTCATTAAACTGAACATTTGATAAGTAGCTTAAGAGCAGTTACATAGTTAGCTTCATTCTCCCAGCTCTTATAGTCTACTTATTTTCTTTCCTCATCATCCATCTGTCCAAGGGAAAGGAAATGGAGGGTAGGAATGAAGGGGGAGGGAGGGAGGTTTAGGTGAGAAGACCCCAGCAGCATTTTAGCCCAGTTCAATGTTGGGGGGAAGATATGGGTGACTTATTTATGGTGGTGGGGCAGGATGAAGAGGGGGTAAAAGTGGATAATTGGACTTAAAGATCTTGCGTGGGAGATGTGAGGTTTTTACTGTATTTAGCTCCTCTTGTCTTTAAATAGTGGGGCATATGGGACAAATGAATTGTCCTGCAACATACTACAACTGCCATCGGGTCCACCCGGTGTTAAATTTATCTCCTTGATCATTTAGATTGTGGGTTATCTGTTCCATATAGTATATCTGTTTAGTTATCTGCCACCAGTCTTGAATAGTTGGGAGTTTTGTGGTTAACCACACCTTAGTAATGGCCATCTTGGCTGCTGTAAAAAGGAGATGGAGGAGGTATCCAACGGAGGAGTTTCTGAATTCCCTAGGGGTTAGTAGCAGAAGGCACATTTCTCTCGTTAGTTGGAGCTGTGGCCCAAAGAGTTCTTGGAGATTAGTCTGGAGAGCCATTATAAAGGGTTGGAGTTTAGGGCAGGCCCACATTATGTGTGTGTGGTTCGCTCAGACCCCTCAGTAATAACGCCAGTAGGCAGCTGAGCTAGTATGGGTATAGTGGCTGGTAATTATAGGGGTTCTGAAGTACCTAATAAGGTTTTTCCATGCGTATTCATGCCACTGATGGGAACTGGTTACCTTAGCGACATATTAGCATGCTGTTTGCCATTCCTCAGGGGTAATGAGGTGATCTAGCTCCTCTTGCCACTGAAGTCTTATACTATCCGTAATGGTCATTTGCTGATATTTCAGGGCCTGATAGTATGCCGAGTGCAAGTGTCCCTGTTCATGGGAGGTATCCTGCCAAATCTGAAGGATAATTTGGGGGGGGGGGGATTTGTGTGGGTGTTACGAGTTGGGGTAGGTAGGTAGGCTTTCATAGTAATGGCGTAGTTGTAAATTTCTATAGAAGTCCCTGCAGGGTAGGTTGTATTGGGTTTGAATTTCAGTACAAGACTATACCTTTCCCCTGAGCCGAGACCTGTGGGGTATTGTAGGCCTAGTCTTTCCCATACTAAGAAATCATGATCCATTCTGTTGGGGGAGAACTGATTCAGGCTTGCTATGGGGCATATAAGGGCTCTAGCTGTTGTGAGTTCCTAACAGCTATCCAGATGTTTAGGTAGTGAATTATCTATGGGTCTGTGAGATTGGGGGGGGGGGGTTAAGATTCATTGTGTTGCCCATATATTTTCCTGAAATAGTCCCTGTTAAGAGAACTTTCCATTTCTACCCAGTGTGGGTTAGTTATGGAGTTCTGCATCGCCATTAAATGTGTAAGCAGAGCTGCTTTATGATACAGCCGGAGATCTGGCAGTGAGAGACCACCCCCCACCCGATCTTGGGAGAGTAAGTACCTTAAAATGGACTCTAGGTCTTTGCCCCACCTAAATTAACCTAGAGATGGAGCGGTTCCATTCCTGGAATGTTTTGTCAGTACTGAAGATGGAGACATTCTAAAATAGATAGAGGGCTCTAGAGAGGACAACCATTCTGACTAGTTCTATTCTTCTGGAGAGACGTAGTGTGTTTCATGCAGCCAGATCAGTTTTAAGTCGAGAGGAGAAGGGGGCATAGTTATTTTTTATAAAAGCTGGGGATTGGGATAATTGGATACCCAGGTATTTCAACTTCATCAGGGACCAGTTGCAGGGACATAGGTTTTGTATGTTGGGGGATGGTGAATAGTGGAATATGAGAATCTCGGTCTTAGAGGTTGAGTTTGTAACCAGATACCTGTCTAAACTCGTCTAGGAGTTGTCTTATGATTGGGAGTGATTTTTCTGGGTCCTGGAGGTAGAGTAGCACATAATCTGCATATAATGCAACTCTGTGCTCTATGTCTCCCAGGGTAACCCCAGTAGGGCTCTGTGAATCTCGTATACTTTGTGCAAGGGGTTCAATAAATACAGTGAATCGGAGTGGGGAAGAGGGGGCAGCCCAGCCTAGTCCCTCGGCCCAGCTGGATATACCTAGAGTGGTGCCCATCCATCTTCACACAAGCCTGGGGAGCTGAATATATGTCTTTAATGACCCTAATCAGGGTCTGTGGGATCCCAATCTTGGAGAACCTGGTACAGGAATGGCCAAACCACCTTATCTAATGCCTTCTCCGCGACGAGACTAATTAAAACTGAGGGGGTGTTAGCAGAGTACATCTTATGGGACAAATGGAGGGTGCGCTTGATGTCAATAGTGGATCGGGTTCCCACAAAGCCAGTTTGATCCCTATCTATAAGCTGAGGGAGGAAGGTATCTAGGCAGTGGGAGAGGATGCTCATAGTTTGTAGTCAACATTAAGGACCGAGATTGGTCTATAGGAGCTACAGAGCTGGGTTTTTTCCCCCCGGTTTAGGGATAACTGAAATGGTTGCATGAGACCATGAGGGCGGGGGTAAGTTTCCCTCCAGGATAGAACTGAAGAGTCTCAGAAGTTTATGGTGGGTCTGGTATCTAGTTGTCGTATAAAAATTCTATTCTGTACCCATCCGGACCTGGGGCCTTAAGGGTTTTCACTATGGCTAGGGCAGCTGTCAGTTCCATTCCTGTTATCAGGGTGGTTTACAAAAGGAAGGTCCTGTCAAACTAATCTCATAGATTTCTTTGACTGGGTAACTAGAGTGGTGGACCAAGGGGGAGCAGTTGATGCCGCCTACCTTTACTTCAGCAAAGCTTTCGACGCTGTTCCACATAGAAGATTGATAAACAAGTTGGGTAGGCTCCGGGTGGGTCAGAAGTTGGTCAACTGGATGGCAAACTGGTTGACAGGCAGAACGCAGAGAGTGGTGGTAAATGGTATGCAGTCAGAAGAGATGCAAGTCACAAGCGGGGTACCTCAGGGATCTGTCCTGGGGCCAGTCCTCTTCAATATCTTCAGTGACACTGCAGATGGACTAGAGGGTCAGGCTTGTCTGTTTGCAGATGACACCAAGATCTGCAACAGAGTAGATGATCCAGATGGGGTGGGCAGAATGAGAAGAGATCTGGATAAACGAGCAAAATGGTTGGAAGAATGACAACTGGGATTTAAGGCAAAGAAGTGCAAGATCATGCACATAGGGAAGGGAAACCCTGAAGTCACCTATAGGCTGGGAGAGGAGTTGCTGGCAGTTACAAAGGAAGAAGAGAGTCGTCATCATCATCATCATCATGAAATCATCCGAGCAGACCCCTAAAGCAGTAGGTAAGGCTAGGGGGATGTTAGGGTATATTAGCAGGGGTATCAAGTCGTAAGAGGGAGGTAATAATCCCTCTTTACAAGACACTGGTTAGGCCCCATCTGGAGTACCATATACAGTACTGGAGGCCACACCTTCACAAGGACATTAACCAAATTGAGGCAGTCCAGAGAAGAGCAACCAAAATGGTTCACGGACTGCATCAGAAAACACAAGAGAACAGATTAATGGAGCTCAATATGTATACTCTAGAGCAAAGGAGGGAGAGGTGTGATATGATCGAAACATTCAAACACCTTAAGGACATTAACAAGGTGAAAGAGTCCAACATGTTTCAATATAAGAAAAATAGGACAGGAGGACACAGCATGAGATTAGAGGGAGGCCGATTAAGGGGTAATATGAAGAAGTTTTCATAGCAAGGGTGGTGGATGCATGGAATGGCCTACCTCAGGAAGTGGTGACCATGAATACAGTGCAGTGCTTCTAATAGGCATGGGATAGGCATAAGGGAGCAATACAGATGAGTATGAATAGATAGGCCACCGACAGCAAAGGACGATGGCACATTTATAAGGTAGAAAAAGAAATGCAGACTTGATGGGCCTTGCGGTCCTCATCTGCCGTCAACTTCTATGTTTCTATAGTTAGGGGCGTCTCTCTGGGGTTCTGAGAGTTTAGGCATGGTAACTGGGTGAAGGTAGGCAACTATTTGTTGGGCAGTAGGAGTTTGCTCTGGGGTGTATAATGTGGAGTAGTAGGAAGTGAACCCCTCCGTTATGTCATGCAATTTAGTTAAGGGGTGGCCATATGAAGGGTGTCTGATGGTAGTTATAACTGAGGACTTTTGTTTTTTGGATCTGGAAGGCCAATAACCTTGTTGCTCTCGGCCCTACCTCATAATATCCATCTTAAAAAGGTTAAGGCAATCTCGGCTTGTTGTAAGGCTAAGCGATCAAGGTCTAACTTGGTTTGCTGTAGTAGAGGGAAAACTGAGGTATCCCCCTGCTTGTGGGCCATCTGCAGAAAATGTAAAGTATCCTCTAGTTTGGTCTTCTGTTGCCTTCATTGTTTGTTTAATTCCGCTGTGTGCTGAATTATATGCCCACAGGGGACAGATTTCACTGTGTCCCGGTGTACTGCAGGGGATGTTTCTTCTGGGAGGTTACCTCCTACAATTTCTATGATTTTATCTATAAGGTATTCTTGGAATTGTTAGAAACAGAGATAGTATGGATAGAGTTTCCAGCGGGTATTTTTGGGTTGTAATCCCATGTTCCAGGCGGTAACTAAGGGGGCACGGTCTGAAAGGACAATGCCACCCATCCGTGTATCTTGCAATGTGCTTAGGTTCTCAACTTGAGTATAGATCTGATTAATGTGCAAATAAGTGTGGTGCACTAAGGAATAGTGGGAGTAGTTTCGCGACCGAGTACGTGTGTGGCACCAAACATCACACCAGCCCATCTCCCGTGTGAATTTCTTAAAGAATTTTTGACTCTCTGTTTGTCTCGGAGGACATGGATTGGAGGAGTCTAGCATAGTGTCTAGAAGGAGATTAAAGTCTCCTGCCAACAGAAGAGTCCCTACGGTCATCTGAACAATTTTATCCAGGAGTGTTTTCAGTTGAGAAACAGGGAGACCCCGGGGGAAATACACATTCACCAGGGTGACCTGCTTGGCACAAATTGTACCCTGCACAATAATCAGTCTACCTTTAGGGTCAGCCCAACGCAGACCCAGATTAAAGGGAGTGTGCAATGGTATAATTGCCACTCCTCTACATCTGCCTCTGCTGCTAGAGGAGTAAAAAATTAAACCTCACCTCAACTTAACCGTGCCAGTTTGGCATGTTCTGTAGAATTTAGGTGGGTTTCTTGCAAGTATATCCGATCAGATTTACTTTTCCTCAGGTGTGCTAAGACTCTGGATCCTTTGATCGGGGAGGTCAGGCCATTTATATTTTGGGACAGGAGTTTCAGGAGCGGAGAAATCATGAGCCAAACTGGGGTGAAACGCTGCCAAGGGGTTTCCCCTCCTCCACCCAGATGGTTAGATCCTCCAGTAGTTCATCTGTCAGGAGTTTTAGTTCCCTTTACATAGAGATTGTCGACTAGATTATTAAAACAACAATGCAGATACAAATACAAACCTTTAACATGCAATTTAGGTACAGAGCCATCTTGCGACAAGGTGTCACATACTGGTACTAAGGGCCAAACTTGTAACAAGGTCTGACAAGTGGCCAACTATGCAACTACGCTGGCACAACAGAAACTAGTGCTTCCATGGGGCAGGGTCATTTCTAGACCCTGAAGCAAGGAATCTCCTTACTGGGAGGTATCTTCCCCTTTTGGAGGGGGGTCCTCCAGACACTTAGTGTCTTTATAGAGTACAGGAAAAAGAGATATGGGGTGTCATGTAGAAATGTCGTGATCGACTTTAGGAAGGGTGCAGTAGAGAAAAGGATAACCTTAAGCAAGGGGTCCATGCCAGGGTCACCAGCAAGGTGGGGGGGGGGGAGGCTGAAAGCCACTAGTGTCCTCCTTGCCCCAATCCATCCGGGCAAGTATGGAGAGCGGGGCTCTTCCTCCCTTGTTAACTTTCGAGAGCAATACTGATCCATTAATTCTCATAACCCATAAAGTGAAAATAAGCTACGGAGTTAAATGGCACCCCACAGACTGACGTGGCGGCCCCTGTTGGGGGAGGACGAAGGGCCAGGGGTACTAGTCCCCCCCATACCAACTCCAGCCCAGTCACATGGTCACTCAAGGTAGCATCCAAGATCAGGACTCCTAAGTTTAGTTAGCATCACGCATCCACCAGAATCTTTTCCCAAAACTTATCCTCCACTTCTCCATGACCATATTATAGAATGGTCAGGGCATACACAATCTTTTCCAGGGGCTCATAGAGGTTACCTCTGTCAAGAGAATCGAGCCAACTATTGGTGGGTAGCACGCTCCCCTACCCAACCAACCTCTCAACCCACAACCCAACACAAAGCTGTAATAACATGCCCTGCTATAACAAATGATCAGCGTTGTCATATATCTTAAACTGGGAGGGCAGATATGCAGCTTAGCTGCTAAAAGGCAGAACACACTGTTGCAGCAAGCCCCAGTCCTGTACTCATCCCCCAACCCCTCCTCCCAGACTGGCTCCAAGGAGACTCCAGGTACAGTGCGGGAAGTGCAGGAGAGCGAACACACTGGCCGCAAAAGTGCCCCCCCCATCCCCAGCATTCGCAGAAAGGAGTGGGAACACCACCCCCACATACAGATATTACTGCGTCCACAGGGGCCAGAAGCCATCATCCATGTCACAGTCCCCGCTCCCATCCACCCAAAACAGAGGCATCATGTTCAACACTGGGAACCATCTCCAACCTCCAGAAGGGGCACAGCAATAACTCGCTTCTATGTTAACATGGCCCACCATCTCCGCTAGTCTCTCCCGGATTGCGTGCGAGTGTACCAACTTCAAGGGATGGGCACAGAGATGGAAGTTAAAGGGGATGGCCAATGTCCAGCCACTAAAAACAGTCTAGCCCTCCTCAGACCAGCAAAGGTGCAGCATCTACTCCCCCCCCACCCCGAGAGGAGTCCCATGGGGCATCGCCTGGAGGGGAAGAAAGGGGGAAAAGAAAAAACATTGGGCCCACCCACCATTAGTAGGCCTTCCAGCCAACAACTGTGTTGGGTCTGCAGTTCGTGGGATAACATTTTATGAGGAGGCTCAACCGACGGAACATCTCTCCAGACAGCACTGCCAACTCAGAGAAAGTGGGGGGGAGGGAACAAAACCTCCCAGCATCTAGTCAGGGTGAGGGGCACCCAGGGGAATGAAAGCAGCAAGGTAGAAGGAAGCAAGGCACCCAGAGGGGTGCGGCAACAGTTTCCAAAGGCAGCACCAGGTGAGCTAAAAGGAGGCGAGAGTGGGCAGCAGCTCCAGAGGGCTGCCCGGAAGCGCCAACCACACAAATCATCAGTTGGGTTGTACAGTTTTATAGCTGTGTCGGATTGTACCCACAGGAATCCCAGAGTCCCCCCCCATTGATTCAACAAATAATGTTATTTTTATGTCATAAGTGTCGGTTACTGAGGAAATACTTGCTGTTCTGGCCAGC